>JAYRBW010086326.1:0-22342 GCA_036023295.1 Invenusta paracnida
AGGCTCGCACGTGCCTTATATACCTTTGCGGCGTTTCATTGGTTGGAGACTTGCTCGATCCTGATTGGACGTGATGGGGGTGAGGGGGGGGGGTGAGCCAGAGATCTACCGCTCCTACTACTTCCGAATATAAAAAAACTAAAAAGAAATGAACTAAGTATTACCTTAGTGAATGGTTTTATTCAGAATCATTAATTTTCAGAAAGAGCTTAAATGTTCTTAGGTAGATAATATTAAATATACTCTCTGAAAAACATTTAAAATCTGTGAACGTAACTGATAATAATTCATGGCCATTGAATTATGTATAAAATGTGTCTTGAGATTAACAAGATAGAATTGATTATTTTTTCGATTTTTATAAAAACAATTGTATAATATAAAAATGTAGAACTTTTATTGAATAAATTGAACCACTAGTTACGGACGTTTTAGTATATTTAAAATTTTCTATTTTGTTGGCTTAAATAATAACAAATAGTATTCAGTGAGTTAAAATGACATAAGGTCAATGTAATGTCTCAACATTTTTTCTTACTAAACGCATATTATATTATAGGATCATTTGAAATATATACAGATATTTGCGTATAATTCTTCTGCTTATAATGCAAGTAGATTGCATGGTAGGTAAATTACAAATATTGTAATATTGAGCTGAAATAATGTAATGTAGGTATTATAAAACTTAACGAGATAAAGAAATTCAATCGGAACTTTGATACTTATTTAAATTTATTTATATGAATCGTATAACAATTATTAAACACTATAAAACAAATATGAATGGTATATCTACTATCGATGTTTTATCGATTTCTGATACTGACCTGAATATCCGCAACGCCATCTCCCACTGCCTCTACCTCCCCAGCACACTCGCAGCCCATCACAAAGGGAGTCTTCACTGAACTTTCGACCAGACCTTGTCGAGTCATCAAGTCAAGGAAGTTCAGTCCACTGCATATTGCAACCAATAGAAGAATACAATGGAAACAATTTAAAAAATATATTTCATAATTTGGAAGATGAATGTAAGTTGCTTAAATAAATCAAATTTTATAAATGAATATGTAATTTTTAAATTTATATTGATCAAAATCTTTCTTATAAGATTTAATAATTGAGCTAAATGTTATTCAAAATAATTCAATCACAATGCATTTTTACACAGCTTTGCTGAAATCATTCAATAAATAATTATACAATAACATACAAAGGTATATGTATAGATTCTACGCCTACTTATATCCAGAAAATTAATATCTGCGGAATATGATGGGGTTGTATCAAATAAGTTATACTATTATCTTGAATGAATTGTCGAGTTAAA
Source organism: Invenusta paracnida (assembly GCA_036023295.1). NCBI lineage: Eukaryota > Metazoa > Platyhelminthes > Proseriata > Coelogynoporidae > Invenusta > Invenusta paracnida. The sequence goes on from JAYRBW010086326.1 coordinate 1,334, forward strand.
ACTGTAGTGTTTTGGCGGAACATATATTTTTAAGTTTCTAGTTTAAAATAAAATAATTAATATTATATGTAGACAGATATTCCACAGAATCAATACCTACCTAACAAACTAGGTGTACTAATATACACAACTGTTCCGATATTGTTCGGAATTAAGTTGTATATTTTATATACGATAAGTTATAGATAAGAAAATCAACAGACCTAGAGCCATAGAGTAATCATGTATATAGGTAATATTTATTTACCATTTATTTACTATTCAGATAACTATAAAAAAATTATTTCACAAAAAAATTGCTGTCATTTTCTTGATAATGTCTCAAATGAATTAACTTGGATCAGCTAAAAAATTTGACAAAGTAGTTTTTCGTATTTTCTGTATTATGCTATGTGAGATATGACTGTCGAATTAAATAATGATTTATCCATAATGGTTAATCATTTAGTCATTAATTAATATAAGGCAATTTAGAAGTATTGCCGATAAGCCGACAAATTAATTTTTTACATAACCAGTGAGGTTCATATCTTTATAGGTATATCCTATTTCTGTATGTGTATTAAGTCGCCTAGCAACATTACCTCCTAATTTATAAAACTTAAATTTGGTTGACGTATTTACTAAAAAGAAAAAAATACTCGTCTACAACTAATCTATTATTATATGCGAACATAACAATTACTTTTTTGCTGTGTATAAACATTTTCATCTATAAATTATTTCGATAAAATGATGTGGTGGGCATTGGTATCATATTACCGATGCATTTAGTTCATGATATATCGAAAAGGTGAAATACGTATGTTTATACCTATATAGAATAAACTGAAATAAAGGTTATTTAAAATAATAATGTTTGAACTTGAATTTTTTATATTTAAAGTAATATTAAAATATGCACTAGACGTGGCCAATTATCTTGGTTGAACTTTGAAATGAAATTTAATGAAAATATACTATATATGACTTTAAAATGGGCAGGTTAAAACTGTTTTATTCTTAGCAGTTTAATCGACAAAATTTGTGTTTAAGGTTTTATTGTTATTAGCATAACATGTGTAATGCCCAGAAAACACAGATACTATGCTATTGATAAAATGATATCATATTTATCAGACTCCACAAATAATTTTTTCTTTTTTACCATCATGTAGACGGCGAGGAAATTTCTATAAAGTGGGATGCAGCAAAAATGTCTAAGCTTTTGTTTCGTTTTTCTATGTTAATAATTTACTCATATATTACCCCCAAATTCTCTAACAGAGGGATACAGACAGGCAGCAGCATTCAGAAGAAGTGTCTCCATGGCAATGCAACATGCCCATAATCATTGCACAGATAAGTAAAGAATAAAGAGACTATTTTATGCTTGAAAAGATTCAAAATAATTGGAAGTATTCAGTACTTTAATAGTATGCAAAACGAGATTGAAAATTCAGATATGTCAAGCTTGTTATCAATTTTATGTACAATAAATGCATTATTGCTCCATTTTGTTTCAACAGAATATTCCTCTGAATCTATAATAAAAGTGTTTATTTGATAATACAACGAAAAACAGCATTTTTTTATATTTCAAAGTGAGATTATCTATTTATAAACTATATTGTAATATGTTTTTGTCATAATCTGATTTATATTCTGCTATAATTGTTATGAATGAGTAGGTGTACTTCAGTATCAACTTTGTCTTTTACCTTTTGTTTTTTGTAAATTTGTTTTATTATTTTCTAAAAGAAACCAATACTAATATCTGATTGTAACGAATTGTTTTAGTTTATTAACTGTCTGATTAAACTATATTCATGTTATATTTATGCTCCTTTGAATATTATGACACCTGAGTGCGTCTTTAGTTATTAAATGATCAACTTCAAGCATATATTTTTAATCAAAATGTTATGCATTATTTCTGTCTTCTTCTTTTGAAATTCCTTTGATTTTATTAAAAAATATAGTTAAATCGGTGTAAAGTAATTCCCATTTCCAAATGTTGAAAAGTGGGATTAATTTTAATGAAGTTGTGTATTATACTATACACGTGCAGTTTGTTCACTTAATCTACAATCAAATAGTCTGAATAGTAGATTCGAATAGTATAACGCCTGGGTATGTTTTGACTGCACTAGATTATCAATTTAAGCAACTATCAGCATAATATCCAATTTTGGAAAAGAATTTTCAACATTCTCAAAGCCCCCTTCTCATATTAATCACTGAGTGTATAGAATTTAATGACGATGATGTCGATTGCATTTTTGACGCGCCGCGCCGCGCCGCGTTGCGTTCAGTGTGCATAGGCCTTTAATAAACAAATAAATCTACTGGGACCTTTGACTTTCGAAATAAGTATATATCTTTATATAAAAATATTACATTATTAGTTATTTTATATTATTATTATATATTTTATCAAAAATTTCATTTTACATATACCTTACATATTTCTTCTTGAGCAATTTCTCTTTCTTTCCTAATATAGATTATCATAGATAAAAATTTATTACTAATATTTGAACGATAGTAACTATTCAGAAATAATTATGTTTCATGGTGAACGAAAAATTATGAAAACTATATTTTGTTTAGAACTTAGAAAATATCTTAAATTTATTTATTTTCATTTTACTACAGTTGAATTGAAAGTTAACACAATAAAATTAAACATGCACTTTGATATTACCTTATTTAAAAAACGTTTGGTCACGTGACATTCGATTAATTTATGACAAGTATGTGATTCTAAAAGCTTCAGAACATCTTTTAGAAAAAGTAAGTATGCTTCTCCATTTCTTTAAACAAAACTAAAAGCAACATTTGGAAAGATTTGGATTAGATTAAAATTACATTATATTAAAACATAATGCTTACGTTAAAAAATATATTTATAAATTAGTTTATTAAGTATGATTTATTAAAACAGTTTGAAAATTTTTCAGTTGCACTATTTCACTTAAAACTTTATCGATTTAATGTTGTTTAACATATAAATATACATCTCCATATTTTAACTTATGCAGCGATATAAAAACATTTATTTCCCGTCAAAAGAATGAAGCATTGTAGCAGTAACTTTATTGTGTGTTTGGGCTGTAATTGTTTGTCTCTAGTTAACACCCAAGTTTCAGAAAGCTGTTTCCTTTCCTCTTTTCAGATTCTTCAAGGATACACTGGATATATTGTGAACAACAGGAAACATTACAGTAAAAGTCGGTGTATATTTATAGATTCCACCATAATAAAATTCCAGAAATTGTTTCTTCAAGAAATTATGTTTGTGTCTGTAAATTATATTTCGTATTATACTCTAGAAATGATTGTATAGGTGGAGATAACTCAATTCCAATTATTGTTATTTAAAGTGTACCTACATTTAAAATTATTATGCTAAACTCATAAAAATAAATATAAGTTTTAATGACAAAATATATATTGATTCATGATTATAATATATTTTAAAATTGAAAACTTATTCATGACCCATAGATGATTATTTATTTAACCTAAAATATATATCTTTTGTATTAAACCAGTTTTACAAATAGTATCCATACAAATATAAATATTTGATAAAACATTCATACTTTAAAAAAATCAATTTACATAAAAATCAACGATAAAATTTGTTTTCTATCTAATTAGAAAAATACGCAGGAGAAAATAGTCAGATTGTTATTAAGCTGAATATGTTTTTCAAATTTTAAACAAATGTTTTTGAATATATGTTAAATAGAAATAATGAATATGTATATAAATCAATACAAATATCTAAATAATAATGCAAATATTTAAAAAATGAATTTTACCATATTGGAAAAAAATAGAGATCAACGTATTTCACCGTACCGGCCAAAATATAACTATATATGTGTACATATATACATGTGAGTATTCATGAACATATAAACAATAAAACATTCAACAAATAATTGAAGAATTTGAATTTATAAAAAAGCTATAGAGTGGAATATACGCATTATATGAATAAGTCAAAGGAACTTAGTGAATGAAGGGATTAGTTTAGCAACAAATCTCTACTTTAATTAGTGGTATATCCAGAGTAGGAAATTCGTTACGCGTACAATTATCTTAAAATTATTTTCGAAAAATAACCGATTGAGTGATATATCTGTGCTCATTAATGCGATGATAAAGGCAACGATAATTTTAGTAATGTAACATTCTTTGTGTTTAAAATAATTAAATTTAAACTAAAATGTATTAATAAAATATATTAAAAACATGTAATATAAAATATTTTAATAAAATAAGAACTACTTATAGTTCAACTTATAATGTTTAAAATGCATGTTTAGAATTTAAAGTAATTCTCTAAGTGATAAAAGATAACATAAAGTTTGCAGAAACATTTCAAAATACAATATGATCAAAATATAATATAAATTATACATATTGTTATATTCTTTAAAATATTAAATATTTCATAATTTGAAATGTACAAAAGTTTAAACATACATTTTAAAGTTCCTACATATATATATAAACATGTAAAATATTTTTTGTTAAATTTATTAAGAAAATAAATATCGAATTTTTTAAGTATATTTGTGGAAGCCAAAAAAGTAAAAAAAAAACAATATATATATATATTGAACAAATTGTTTATATTTGTTGGCGAAAATCATTCATTTATAATAAGTTTATTTATATAGATGCATATCTTTTGTTGTAACATGTAGGTGTTAATCAAAAGTAATATATTATATCCATAATAAATATGGAGCATCTTGGTTAAATCCATGAGTAATTTACTACGTCTTCAAATATTATACGTCAGTGGGAGTGGGTTGATGTACTATTGGGACTGGTGTTAATGCTTGTAGTGTTGACAAATACCAGTGGCGTTGGCATTGCTTGCTTGTCAGCTCTAATCAGATATTGTGATACATTCATGATGTGTAGATGATTTTCAAATTGGTGTCATTTATTTGGTGAAGCTTTCTTCATTCTACTATTGATAGCATAACGCACTAAGTCCAATATATTGATTGAGTCGACTTTGTTGCAATCCAAATAAAAAATATGGCATTGTTTATTCCAATTATATAGAAGCAGACGACCCTGCCACCAGAAGCAGTAGCTGTTCAGATTATGACGGTGGACTTGGGGGTAATCTGGCTGTTTCTTCCTCTCATTTCCGTTTTCAGATTTTTTGGTTTACATTTTATGTATACGCAGGCATACACTTTATGAGGTACATCAGGTGATAATTCCATTTCACTGACAGATTTCTGTAGCATTTCCCACACACTTGAGTGATGACGCAATTAGGAAGGGTTTGGTGGGGAAAGGTGGATGAGTCATACATCAGACCACCTCCAACTATACTACTATGTTGATTGAATATGCTTAAAATGCTTAAAAATAAGTATACATATATCTAAATTTTTTTCTTGCATTTACTGATTCGATTCTTCTCTTAAGGAGTTCTTAGTAAATCTTGAAGTTTTTCAAATTGTAAATATACATATATGTAGATGCAAACTGAATTTACTTCAATCTATTCAAGTAGGTAATAAGTATTTTCGTTTTCTTAAAGCTATCCAATGGAATAATTTCTTCTTTTTTTCTAACGTCTTAGCAGTCTACGACATGACAAAAAAAATGTTTTAGAATAAGTTCAGCGTTCTATATTTAGTCAGGTATCAAAAGAAAAATATATCTTTTATTGGAAAATACACGTTTTCCAGTAATATATAAAATACATGTAAGCATAAAGTAATTAAACACAGAGTTTCAATTCATATCGATTCTGTAAGCAGTTTAATACTACTATTACGAGACACAAAAGATATTTCAAAATAAAAATTAAATATTCACAGCAAATGAATCGTTTATGTAGTGAAACAGTTTTAGATGTGAAGAAAATAATTTGTTTTTTTACAGAAAACTTACGTATTGTTAAAACTGATTGAATATGGGTATTTGTTCTTAAAATTAATTTAATAAAAATATTTAATGCTACTTGTAGGGTACCCATTTACTTACTGACTAAATTTTCATTGCATTTACTTTACAAAATTATCTAAAGAAAGAATGTAAATAGCTTTATATCTGAATATTTGATTCATTTTAAAAATTGTTAAATTTGATAGAAACCGGTTTAAATAATTATTTTATTCTAATTTAAATATATGCTAATAACATATTAATATATTTAAAAACTTTTACTATAATGCTATATAATATACGTTAGAGGCAATAACAACTATATTAAGTTTTAAAGTCTTATGATATTAAATTTGGTAAGTTTTGAACTATATTTATTAAATTTATAAAACAACGTTATTTAATAAATTAATATAATTTTTAATGTAATTATTCGTATTTATTTTATATAAATGAAGCATATTCACAAGTTGTTAGAAAAATTAAAACCTTGAATGCAAACATTTTATGAATATGTTTTTTTTTTATTTTTCTAAAAACCTATTGTTTGCCAGAAAAGCATTCAAATAATTCAAGAATTATTCATTTGTCTAAGAAATCAAGAGTTAAAATGAATCAAATTATTCTCTTATATTTTATTTGGGGCATATAGAAGTATGCCCCATGATAAATATTAATTCATCTAAATTTTAAAAGATCTATTTAATCACTCAAATGTCTAGAAATATCTTGTCAGATTAAATTAAGCTTTGTTATAAATCCCTTATCACTTTTCTAATAACTTTAAAGTTTTCCAGGGGTCTGATATTGGATACTATAGTAGTGCTGTTGTAGAGTCTATCAACTTCTAAAGTGTGACTAATTCAATCGAACTGCTAGCCATATGAACTAGGTCGAAATAACTGTAAAAATTAGGGAAACGATTCTTTCAGTTTTATAAAGTACTCATAAATTTTCCGTTTTTAAGTAAACTAACGTATTGTCTGTCATAATTTAGAATAAATAAATTAAAAATTTGTTTAAATATATAATAATTCAAAGCTTAGCTAAGCTTATTCAATTTTTTGTTTTGAATATTGATATATTTATCCAATGGATTTATATAAGACTACATTGGTTAGTTTTGATAGCCAAATTTGACCGCTTGCTTACGAAAACGGTTTTGTTATATAAATTTTTCCTAAATGCATTTATACATTTATTAGTGGCGGATATTATTTATCAAAATTTATGGAGAAGCAAGTGTGTACTTTTAAGAATTTTTATTTATAAAACATGTTTAAAATGATAGAGTTACAAAAGATATACTTGTATTACTGTTAACAACCAATTAGAAAAACACATATGACTTATATGGTACAATATTAGCCAAAGGAAATATGTACTTACATATATATATATTAAATAATATTGATTAGTAAAGCATCATTGTTAAATATAGCAAAATTTCCCTTCTCCATTTCCCTCTCTAGATCCGCCTCTGTCGTATTATAAATGATGAATAAAACAAAAGTTATTTCATATGGAAGACTACGGTGCCGACATAGAAATAATCGAAGGCGCCAAATATCTGAGAGGAAGGGGGAGGGGGGTTCATATGAACCTAATTAATCCCCCCCCCCCCCCCAGTGAGCATTGCATATAATTTTAGGACTAAGCATACAAATATGCATAAATTAATTTCATAAGTATATGCAATATAACATTCTAGGAAAATTAACAAGGATTATACCGGTGTAATTTCGAATAAATGTACCACGCAGGGGTAACTTTGCTTTAGTGTATCAGTATAACTCAAAGTACTGAAACAGATTCTACTTTTTCCTGCATAAGTAGTTAGTTCAAATTTTAACCACATATATGCATAAAAAGATAGGGAAATAGTAATGTATATATATATATAGACTATTAAGGAGCAATTCAACTAGCAAGCAACTAGATTGTTATAGAAAAATAATACTTGATATTACCTCAAAGATTCCTAAACTTTTTTCTTGAAAATTATATATACATTATTATGTATATATGGCTTTTAAACATATTATCAATTTATGCCTTAAAAATACCTTAAAAAAATACATAAAATATGGCTATAATACTTTTATACAAAACTAAATACATACAAATCTAAATATGACCATTAATTTAATGATAATTTTTCTATTCATATATATATTGTTACTTAATTTATAATTGTAAATAATTTAAATTTTAGCGATATTTTAAATAATATGTTGAATTATAGTATTTAAGAGCATTTTTACCAACAGTATATACTCGTATAACATAGTACGATAGATGTTTATGTATATATAGAGAGAAATTATACATAGAACAATAAATATCTGACCCACCATGACTTGACACGAGTAGCGACCTCTCCAGTTTGAGCAGTTGTCTCCTCCCGTTCTCTGACTTTGACGTGTTTGAGGCCTCCAAAACCAGTCAGGAAGACTGCGCGCGACTTTTTTGGTTCCACTTTTTGCGCCTCTTGGGCAGCACCGCTCTCTTCGGGAGCTTTCTCAGTAGAACCGTCCGCTGATGCCTTGGTATTATTGTTCCCTGTAGCTGAATCAGACATTTTCGCTCTGCGTTTTCCGAGACAACTGCAAATTAAATACTTCAGTTGAATATTATATTCTCTTGGACTTCGTATCTAAATTCCAATGTAAGTGGGATGCAAATATAAGATGTAAATTATTTTGAAGAGCTGCGTTTTCAAGAACAATACTGCCAATATGTGCAAATAAGTACACTGGAATATTGTCTGTATTATTGTTTAAAAAGCCTAATAGCTTATGCAGTTGTCGCCCAGTTAGTTTATTCGGAATATTTTGCGCGCGATTATATTAAAGTCTCTCTCCCAGCGTTTCCAAAATTTTTCTTGTCACAGCAGCTTACTGTTAGCATGAGCGGAATGCGCTATAACTATGCAATATACTTCTTCGGGTTGATTTGAATGGCTGTGTTAACGGCCGCGAGACGAACGTGGTAATGCACAGCGATAAGACGACGTCGACGTGGAGGAAGACAGAGGACATGATTTGAGATTTCATAATAGAAGTGTCGGAGCATGTGAGTTATAAGATTCTGTCTCAACCCTCCTGTTATACTCTCCTTCCCCTCTCCCATACCTCATTGACTACATTTTCTTCTTTCCTAGAAATCCTCCTCGGCCTTGCTGTTAGCCCTCTTCGTGTAGCATCCAATACCTTTCCTGCCAGTTTTCCTCGCATCCTGGTTACAATTCTAGCTCTGCATTTCCTCGACTTTATCGTCCAGAATCGATATCAGCTTGTCAGTAACTGTTGAGTATATTGAGCCTCTTCGTTCATTCTCTTTTGACCCCCTCAAAATACCTTCCCCCAACCCGCTCCACCCCCTTCCCCCTTATCCCTTATATCTTTCTTTTACTTACTATGTACGGTTTTTGCGGTCTTTTTCTCTTTTTCTCATTGACAATTTTCTTCCTTTCATTTATATTTCTATCTCACATGTGCTAGTATAGAGATACTAGATAGAGATACTCACATAATGTTGCCAGAATTCTTTCGACCTATTTGTGTCTTCAACATGCGCAAAACACCGAAGACACTTTACTAGAAAGAAAACATATATGGGTGATCGTTTGGCTCGATCTGCTAGGTTTTATTCTGGAATAATAATGCACTGTACCAGGCAGATACTAGAGTAAGGATAACAGAAAAGCGATGTGTGTATACTATTCGTGGTTTCCATTAATTAAAGTGTGGTATGCAGAATGTAAGACGATCAAGAAGAAATTTTCCCGCTGACGTTTAAAAATATATAGAAAGTAGCGGTAGATATATACATATTCTGCACTATGTTAACACGAATAATTTTGCGACACAATGTTAATTTAAATACACAAGTATAGAAATGTTCAAAAGATAATAACAGAAACTATAAAGAACAATTTCTAATCGAATTTGTCAACATAATTTTCGTAACACATCCTTTCATGTGTGCGAATAATCTTATAAATAAATTGTGATTTTCATTTTGTAATGACAAGTAAAGAGCATTTCTTAAGTGCAGCTATTTGTCATCTCTTTTAGAAGGAAAATAATAATTATGACATTTTAGTATGTAAGTTTCTTTATATTTTATATAAATCGTTATATGTTTACATATCCTATAATAAAAAATTGTTTTGTTACTTATATATAAAATAACTAAAAATACATTATATTCACTTGGAAATTTCTCTTTAACTTCTTCATTTTTGTTCTTAACACAAAATGTAATAGGCTCTTCAAATAACAGATTTTATTTTATATTTGATCGTTGATTTCATATATTCACACTAAAAATATATCAAATGATTTGTATAGTTAAATAAATGTGATGACTTCTTATTTTCGAAACTATTGACTTGATTGCATTTTTGTCTATGACCAATTGACCTTATATTATTATTTGGTTTAGATATTATTTCTTCAATTACTTAGCTAGCTGTTACTGCAGCTTTTGTAGAGCCCGAAGTCGGATTTCTCTTTTGTCAGAATTGTATTTGGAAAATTTATTATTCTCACTCAAATCACTCATATTTATCTTTTTATAGCTAAGGCTATTTGGTTCAAGAGGAAATATACAACTAGATAGACACTTTCCTCGATTTCACAAACTATACGTTCATCAATGACACTGCCTTTTTGTGTAAAACGTTGATGCTCTGACATCTCGCGGAAGACATTAAACGTTAAAACGTTGAGCAGCAAAATCACAGGACAGAGGAAAATGCACACTAAGAATATTGAACAAATTTAACTTTCATGTGTACTAAGCTTGGTTGACTCATCTATAGATTCTAATTGACTGGCACATAATACAACTTAATTATTATTGGACGAAAGTGATGTCCCTCTACCTGCCCGCCCATGATACTAAAACATCATGATTCATAGTGACGTAATGACACTAAAAAGAGAGGAAAAATAATTAGCACATGATATTTACGAGTAAATTACCTATTATATACTACTTATTTCAGATTACAGTAGTATACTGTAGTGTATTAAACATTATGAAAATTAAAAGTCTCTAAATGATTACTAAAAGTTCTCTTTAACTCCTAAGTCATCCACTAATTTTTTTCTGAAATCTTAGCTTAAACTGTTAATTAAATTTCTAGATATTTGCTAAAATTCCCCAAATGGTTCCTTAAAACATATACTAAAATGTTTATCAGATGCTCCCTAAATGAGTTAAACAAATTTTACTCCTAAATATTTACTCCATGTCTGTTGCTCAAATGATTTAATTACTCGTCAAAGCTCCATAAACCATTAAACCAAAGAGAGTGAGAAGACTACCTTTCACTATAGCTCATTATAAGCACTCATTCAAGTGTAACTCAGAAAATGACAGATATAAATGGGTATCAAAAGGGAAAAGGTACCTGTTTCCACAGAGTAAGTGGACGGTCGTTTCTATGGTAAATAATATAAAGATATTTTAGTTTTATTTCTTAAAAAGTACATTCAATCAGTTCCTCCATATTTTTTGCAAGATCATTAATTTTTATTGTATATACTTAATTTTTTTATATAAAACCTATTACATTAAAAAAAATGTGTTTCACTCATTTTTGACAATAGGGATTTATTTTAAACTGCTTTAGGTGATATTTTAGGTGCACTGTAGAAAATAGAGTATTATAAGTTGTAACACTATATTTGTCAGGGAAGCTTTTGTTCTCCACTCATTTATTTAAATATCACAGAAAAATTCGAGAAATGAGGTTTGCGGATAAAGTTTTGAAACTTTTACGAATCATTTAATAAACTTCTATACCTTATAACAACTAGTTAAAAGAGAACTTAAGAGAATTAATCTTGAACTTTTAAAGAAAAATTTGGTTAACGCATTAACTTCTATGAAACATTTTGGGAACTTTTAGTAAGCATGTATGAGTTTAGAGACCTTTATGAATAATTTAGGGACTTTTACCAAACTTTTAGTGAGCATTAAAGGCACAGAGTATAATAATACAGACAAAGTTTTAACTCTCATTGGTATCATGTACATCGCGCTGTAAATTTTCGTATATAAAAATCGTTTTATCTTAATAAATTTGATGTAAATGGTTAGGGAAAAAGTAGTAATAATATTTTGATTTAATTAATATGAAGACAATATATATATATTCATACACATTTAACATACGTAAGTTGTCTGAAAAATATAATTTAATATTATATGTAGCTGTTTTACTACATAAACTGCTTAACAGTAATCAAGTATTAAAACAATATTTTGCAAAAGCTTTTGGGTAGCTGAATAGTAGTATTAAACTGCATATTAAATCAATAGGAGTCGAGGCTCTGTATATAATTACTCAACGATTTAATTAGGTTTCGAGGTCATATATGAATAATATACCAGGAACCTTTAGCATTTTCATTGTACTTTGTGAATTAATTATAATTATATGAATATAATCAGTACAAGTAAGTACCCCAATAAAAGTATCGACGATTTTGAGAGATATACATGTAATTTTTATATAAATATATATAGTTTTTGTTATTTTTTGAACAGAGTGCATTTACCGGTCATGGTTATGTGCATATTGAACAATATGCACGCAATAGTGAATTAGCGAAAAAATTGAAAGATTTAATTTTGATAAAAGTTATGAAAGTTTACATTTTTTATATTATAATCACAGCAAAACTTCTGGACTCGGTATGGATAAAGTTAATAAAATATTGAATATTTAATTTTATTAAAAAAATTTAAAATAAATATGGTTTGCGATTATGAAACAATGAATATTTGAAAAAATAACGCAAAATATTGGAATATATAATACAGGATTTTCACTTGATCCCGCCGTATTTTGTATTTTATGATGAACATAAATTAATTAAAAATATGTTCCTCTGATGAACATTTAATTAAATAAAAATCTTTGTATAAATTATCTATGGTTATTTTACTTCCTCTTTTGACTTGTGAAGAGTTTGAGACGATTCATTATTTTTAAAGCCGTTAGGATTAAGTTCCGCAGAGTTAAAAACAAACATATTTCGACGAGGCTTAAATGAGGCCTAACATTTTTCGACTCAACATTCAACCGATTTCAATTAAATTTTCAGGGCATAAGCTAGACCCAATTATAAGGCAACGTCTTTATTCAGAAACTTTGCTCAATTTGGATAACTTTCCTCTGCTTTCAAAAGTTATAGCCATTTCCCTAATTTAGGGAAACACTGAAATATGAAAAAGAAATCATATAGGGTTTCAATTTGTCGCCACTATTGTTAACTCAGAGACTTGAAACCAACGCCAATGCCTCGACCAAAGAAGGAAGCAACTTTTTTAAATAAAAAAATTGATTTTCTTACCTTGGTGATATCGATAATTTAAACCCTATTTTTGGAACCTTTGTCAAATCAGGGACCTCGATCAATTTTACTCATCTTTGAATATAATTAACGGCGGGATCAAGTGAAACCCCATGTATTACGTTTTTAATATAAACTGCAACTAAAATGAAGAAAAGTAGTATAATGTGATTGCGCGTTGTATCAGTTTCATGACGCCTTTTTTCACCACGGCCAATATACGTTTTACCAGTTAATTTCTTCTCTGATATTGAATATTTGTGAATTCATATTAACAGTATTACGTTGTTCCTTTACCTAATCTTTTGTTAACCTTGCCGTTTTCTTGTATTAGTATATCTACGTTTTTTGTCAATAAACACCTACACTTTTGATAGCGAGTATTTTTTCATGAGCGTAGAAATTCCAATCCATACTGATCGGATCCTCTCTAGCAAACGCAGCTTACAATCATGGCTGTCCACAAATAGGGAGGGAGTGTCAAATTGTGATTTCGGGACTTGGCTGTTGACGTAACTGACACCATCGCTATTTCCCTGTTTACAAACCACAATCTTATGCACCAACTTGTCACTAGAGATAGCACTGCTGTCCACCTGAAGGGACTAAAGCTGCACCGCGGTCTTGAATTGACATGGTAGTTGAAAGTACTTTCAATGAGTTCGAACACCACCGAGAAAACGTCTATCGTGGTTCTGGGATCGATGTTAGTGTCAGTGTCGCTACGTAGTTCTTTCAATGCGCCAGTGACGCACTCAAGGATGCCCTGTCAAATCTGACCCAAGTATTTATCCTACATCCTAGTATCCATGAATTCACTGGTTATTATCCTCATGACACGTAGCGTCAAACGTACGGAATTCGTTGCAATGCTTCAGAGCTCTGATCGTGAACCTTTCCAGTCTTTTGCAACAGGAGTGTATGGCAAAATAAACATGTGAAACACTTTTGCAAACTTTGGAAAAAATATAGTAGTTTTTATTGTTCAAACCACAATTAAACCGTTTATAATTTTCTACTATGGTTTATAGAATTCCATTTGAAGATATTAAATGAAATTATTTTTATCCAATTCATCAAGAGATAACGCTTATAAATATTTTATCGGATAAAGTTAATGGGGTTTATGTTTATGAGAATAAGATAAAATTCATTCTATGTGTTTTTATACTGCATTATCACGGCAGGAAAGTTAGTAGCTGTTAATTAAAAAAAAATACAAAAGTATGCATTTACGCAGTTTTTTCTTTCATCAGTTAATAATTATCAACTGTGAAATAAAATAGGAGTGTTTCAGCAGATGACAATCTATGAGGACATAGGATAGGTATTTCTATAAAAAATATTACTGACGCTTTAAAATATCTACATAATTTTTAAATGACTGAAGGACGCTAAACATATGACAACCCATCTTATAACTACTCATGTGATCATACACATCGAGATAGGAATATATTTTTATGTCTAATCATGCATATAACCTCATGACTACTAGAAATATTTGAAGTAGTCTTTGAAATATAATAATAATGGATTTATTTATGAAATGAGTATACGGTAACACTTAACATATATCTCAGAGTGGTCTGAGTCGGAGTAAAGTAATATAGAGATAGGCATAGGAATTTTAATAAATCTATATAGTATAAAAAAATAAACATGTTTATCGGATAACAGTTAAAGAATAGAGCAATCGCGTTTTTTAATCGTGTCGTTCTGCAAAAAGGTATCTCAGGATGTCTTTTTTCAGGTAGAGTATCCAGAGCTACGGGAAGGTGGGAGAATGTGGTGCAGCATGTGGTCTTCTCGGATAATATGTTTTGGCATGTTTTGGCAGACGACATGTGTGAAATCTCTGAGTTTTACTTTTGGATAATATTTCAGTTATTTTTTCGATTTTGAGGAGATATGCTTGAGGTTGGATTTGGAAAGATTACAAGAGGCTGGAAACCCGTATGTCAAAACAGATCAGATGAAGATATTGTAGACGGTCCATAATTTGTATTGGTGGACTTCGATATTTTTTGAGAATTTTAATGTAGAACAACCTTCGATTTGCTTTGGTGACAGTGGTGTCCATGTGACAATCCCATCGCATATTGCTGGCAATGGTGATGCTCAGGAGTTTCGTATTTTTTACTTGCTCGATAATAAATATTTTTCGATAGTTCTATGGGTGGTGTGTTGATGCTTCATTTGCTGTTTATCTCCACTTCCTTTGTTTTAAACATGTTAATTTCTATACTGTTTTTTTAACCAATTCAGAAGATGCGAAAATGTTTCCAGATTTGTGTACTCATCGTTGCTATCGAGTGTGTGCTTGTAGATGAGGTCGTTGGCGTACTTGGTAAATTTGATATTACAGTGCAAAGATTTTAGGCTGACTGTAACGCAGGCGAAGCAGAAAGATGCTAGAATGCTACCTTGAGGTACACCACTGGTGATAAGTGACCAGTCGGAGAGGGCATATTCGTTCCTGACTTGTTGGTGGTGATCTAGGAAAAAGTCACACATCCAAGTAATAAACAGTTTACTTGCACCCAATTTTAGTAGCGCGTTGAGAATTGTGTTAAATGCTACTTTGTCGAAAGCTTTGGAGAGGGTGACTAAGAGGGTCCTGACAACTACACTTTCTTGATTGATGTGCTCGATTAGAATTTGATAATTTATTTCAACTAATGCAAAAGTTGTTTCTGTACCCAGGCGTGGGACAAATACAAATTGATCCTTTTTCATATTGAGGACGATGGTGGGCCACAGAACTTAGTTAGGATGAGTCCTCCAGAATCTTTGACGTAATTATGAGGAGTGAAATATTCAGAAGCCTGAGTTCTCGGGGTTATTTGATTTTGGTACTGGCGTTATGCTTGCGAACTTGAAACAAGCTAGCAGTTGCCGGTTTATACAGTGATATAGTTGAAGATTGACGCGATGAAAGTCGTTAATATAATAGCATTTTCTTTGAAGAACCATGCTGAAAGTTCATCTAGCCCTGGGCTTTTGTTTTTCAGTTTTGGGAGTTCTTTGTGAGTTTCCTCTTCAGAGAAGGTCTTGGTCTTTTGGTAATTCGTTGAGGTTAGCCGTTTCGCTACTGAAACTGTCGAGAATTATTTGATTGCGCTCATTGACGTCAATGAAGTGCGTTAACTGTGATCAAGGAAGTAGATCGCCAAAATCGGTGTTATAATATTTTTCCTCAATGTACTTTTTTAGAAGCTGTGGAAATTTTTTCCCATGAGTGAAAATGGAATAGCAATAAGGTATGCGAATAGTTCAGTAGATATAGCCTGCAAGATAGAAGATACCATTATTGGATTGTAAGAAACTTGGAATTATGAACTACGTAATACTGTAAACAAATTAACAATGTCCGCATCTCCCAATAATTGATTTAATGACGTGAAGAGAAGAGTTAAATAGAAAGTCATTCACGCCATGAGTTGTTATCAGATAATATCTCATTTGGCGAAGAGTTAATCAAGGAATCGATCGAAATAGGGCTATAAGCGACGAGAGAGACTACATGTTATATAATTACTTATAATGATAGAAATAGGCTGATCGATGAACTTCTCAGGTGTTTTACTATAACGCTTTAAAAGTTTGTGTGGTATAGTCGTCTACGTTATATTGTTCTATCTAATGTATAGTCGCAGCATTGATCAAGAGTAGCTCTTCCTTGCTGTATTATATAATTGTGTAAGACGGTTCATCGAATGTCTGTGATTGGCAACACGTAACTTGTATTTTGTGGAATGATAGTTACATTAATATTCTATCGATTTTCTATTTAAATAATTAAATTCTAATTGAAATATGAATCGCTATGAAATAAAAAAACAAAGGACACGCAATGCGAAGGAGATGACGATAAAGCTTTTTAATGAAATAACATTATTGTAGTGAAAGCATCAATAAAATAGTGTGTAAGTGAGATTGAAGGAAAAAAAATTGAAACGAGCGGAGGACATACAATTACCGCATGTCAGCTAATATACAAGCCAGCTATAATTATAATGTAGTTATACTTATACATATACATATATGCCAATATATAGCCTGTAGAAAAAGTATCCGGACGCAAATAAAATTATGTTCAATATTTTATTTCTGCGTGTAAGTAAGCGTAATAAATAATAGTTTTAAGCATCCAGTGGTTTATTTAAGTTAACACAATTATATTACAAGACACATAGCATGACATTAAAGAGTATTTAAGAGAAATTTGTCTGTCTGTCTATCTATCTACGTTGTTTTTTCCGATGAGGCAAACTTTGATATTTACGGGAACCGAGGTTCAGTTAGGGTATGGAAAAAGAAATGTGAGCGATTTGCGAGCGATTGTATTCTTCCGACTATTAAGCATGCTCCGAGCATTACCATCTGGGGATGCATGTTTTCTAAAGGCCTTGGTCGTTTTCGTATCATTGAAACCGGAGAAAGGATGAACCACGTTTACTATCTGAATGTGCTACAAAAATAATTATTGCTCTGGTCTGTCCGTGATCTTCATTGAGGAAACGCCATTTTCATGGATGACAACGCGCCATGTCATCGAGCATAAGGACTGTAAAAGCCTTTTTAAACACAAACTATCCTGATCGGTGGATTAGTGACTGGCGTGGTCAGTCACCTGACTGTAACCCTATAGAAAAGTTGTAGGCCTCTATTGGGCTAATTATACGAAAAGGGCGCCCAAAAATCGAAAAGAACTGATTTCAGCCATAATACACGCGGCTACCGCTGTATTTACGACCCAAGAATGCCAGAAGCTGTGTGATAGCTTCCTAAAACGCTTAAGAATGGTTATTGCAGGTAAAGGGTTTCCGACGAGGTATTAGGCCAAAACTTCAACATATAATATGATTCCCGCAAATTTCTCTTAAATACTCTCTAATATCATATCCTATGAGACGTAGCATGATATCACAGAGTATTTAAGAGATTTGAGTATTGTAACATAATTGTGTTAACTTAAATGAACAATTGGATGCTTAAAACTATTATTTATTACGCTTACCTACAACATATAAAATTTAAAAAATGAAAAAATACACATATATAATTTTGTTCGTGTTCGGATATTTTTGCTACCAGCTGTACTTTAAGGACTATTATTAAAGGTATATAATCACTAAAATGCCCTATATTACTATTTTTTAGCTTATTAATCAATCCAGTTATCGCTAGGTATGAGTAACAAACATGTTGATTATCATTTGTTTATTTAAAAAGTAGATAAACTCAATTATTTAAAATGTTTATATAGCGTTTGCGAGTGCGACAATGAGCGCTAGAAAGACTTATGTAGAATTGTAAACTTAATTACAAGATTACAAGTGAGGTTTATGTGCATTTTGTTAAATGTATGAAATATACATTACCTTATTGTTATTATTAATTCGATTAATGAATAGATACATATATATGTATTATCAAGATATTTTGTCATACGAGTGCTGTTTATATTTATCATTATTTATGGTAACTAATAATGTAACTATTACGCACAAATAAAATATCAAAGAATTTATTGACCTTCAATTTATGAGCTTTAACTTACAATTAATTCTGAGTACCTCTACTTGATTAGAGTTCAGTGTGCTCAATGATCACATCATAGAGTAAAGATACACAGAATGTATAATCTTGAGCTTCCTGCTGTGTTTAAGTATTTCCTAACTTTTGTAATAAAAACTTACAACAATCTGATAATGAAGAATACTGTTCCTTGTGCTCTTCAGTAAGTGTGGAGCATCATATAAAACAGGAACACCTGATATTGAGTAATTCCTCTATCTCATCAACTTCTGGTGAACAGGCTCTTGGTCCAATATGTGATAGCAACAACCTTCAATCCAACACGTTCAGGCAAGCAATTGAATTATCAAGAGCCAATGATATAAGATCTTGCTTACCAGGACTGGAAACAAAAAAGTATGCAATCAGCTGTTGAAAAAAATAACAACAAAATAGAAAACAATGGTGCAAGAGAAAATATTTTTACTATTATTAGAAATACATTGTAATAATAA
Organism: Invenusta paracnida; assembly: GCA_036023295.1. Taxonomy (NCBI): domain Eukaryota; kingdom Metazoa; phylum Platyhelminthes; order Proseriata; family Coelogynoporidae; genus Invenusta; species Invenusta paracnida. Next base: position 20,658 of record JAYRBW010086326.1, read on the forward strand.
AATTAACTCAAACAATAAAAAAACATGTACTCTACAGATGTAGTTAGTTTTAATTATAGTATAAACAATTAGTTATCTTTAGTTTCCTAGTATATAAACAGGTATATTATTCAACTGTTGTCTTGTGCTTTATAAATTATTCAGTATCTGTAGGCAACCAAATATGTTTAACACATTTATATTACAGAAAGTTATACAGAAATTTGATTTTGTACATTCAGTACAGATCTGTAATATAGTACAGAATCTATTTAAGTTTATGTGCAATAATATCAATGATACCTACTGTGTAGGAAGATGTAGTAATGGATATTTCAATACTTTAATCAATCTACAAAGGATTAAATAATAAATAATTAACATAGGTACTTGTTTCCAATGAGATCCCACTCCTAGCACCAAGGCAGTGATGTCTTCCAACTAGTTGGTTGATGAGACAAAGTACTCCTCAGCCATCCAGTGGTTAAAAAGTAGAAGTGGTGAAATACAATGCTCTGCTGACCAAAAAAAGTTATTTTTTAAACAAATATAAAATAAATAACTTATATAATCATAATTATAAGATTTATACAATTTTATATATTGATACATATCATATCACACTTCACAATATTAATATATAATGTACCACAATTAGCTGGAGATAAAATTCAAGGCACAATTACACCTAGCTTGAGGCCGAGGGTACTAATTGTACTTCCAGGATTTTTTCCCCACTAATCAAGGTATGTCAATGTATTTTTTTTTATATGCCCATGGGAACGAAAAAGTTACTTGCCTAGGTTGTATAAAAGGAAAATTCTTAATATTATTAAGTTATTAATTATTATTCAAATTTGGAATCAATATTCGATTTATGATTTCAGCTAAACTTAATATTATTTTTTTTAAATTGGCTGCCCCAATTATCCGGTGCCCCAATTAAGCGGATTTCACTGTAATAATGTTAAACAGATACGAAAACAAATGCAGACAATAGTACAAATATGAGCAGGGAACCAAAAAACCAAACCAATTTTTGCTATTGAAAAAAGAAGAAAGGGGGGTTACAAATATTAGACATAAAGGAGGATAAAAAATAGAAAGTAGTAAAAATAGTAAACAACGGTTTACAAAGTTGGGGGTAGACTGCTAGGACAGAGAATAGTTTTCAAAATTGGACAGGAAGTATAAGATGGGAAAATAGATACATTGTATCGAGAAGAACAGGTAGATTTCAAGGATTGGACTAATTTTGTGTTAGAATGAGAAAAAGTAAAATCTAAAGGAAGAGAAGAATTATTAGTACTAAAGAGAAAAGTATTTAGTCTAAGAGACCAAAGTCTGAAAGTTTTTGAAATTAAGGTTGGAAAAGGATTACGATTGAAAATTTGGATACCTGAGAAAGATAAATTATCTAATGAATGAGAATATGATAAAAAATTAGAAGAAATTGGGGAGAGAATATTATTCAAAATTTCATAAAGGTGAATGCCTATTTGGTTACGGAGATTACGCTCTGTAAAATTAACCGAAATTGATCCACATTTGGAACATTTAACAAGATAAATTAGATTAAATGAAGAGCAATATATAAACGATTTTATACGGAATTGATTATTAAGATAAAAAAAGATGATAAACTCGATGAGTCCAAATGAAAGGGGCATGCAATACAGGATTCAATGTAACATTTAAAAGAACCA
>JAYRBW010086337.1:0-22338 GCA_036023295.1 Invenusta paracnida
CCTACCTATTTGTACCTTACCTATTTGTATCCTGCCTATTTTAGTATTAATTATTAAAATTCCGTAAATTTTTGGATATAAATTTGTTTTGATTTTTTGTACTCACGTATAAGCCCCCCCCCCCCTGACTTTGAGAGGCAAAAATTAGGTTCACAGGGGGGGCTTATACGCGGAGAAATACGGTATTTATTTACATTAATTTAATTCAGATAATTTTCCGATTTTAATTACAAATTAATCATTAAATATATCTACTATTACTAAGTAGTATAAAAGTAATAATATAATTTTACAATGGAGGCGGGCATTTTATTTTTCTCTTATTATTAGCAGAAAATTTTCGTCAGTCGCACATCTTTACATTCTTATATAAACTTAAATGGTCTAATGCTAAAAGTATATATACAACGATAATAATCAACTTTAATAAAACTAGGATTAGCTGGGCTTCATAATTAGCTGCGCCTAACCCAAATCCATAATGTTTTGTAGAAAACTATTTTTTATTATGTTGAAAAAATACTATAATGCCTTGATAGTGGTTCCGACACCCCTGATATTATAAATCTTATTATAATACATCAAGATTATACAATAGTTCATCAGCTAATATCTACCTTATCCTTTCGAATCATAATCTTTAGATATAAACAATCCAGAAATTTGTATTTATATATTTTTCTATATATTCCATATTAAATTATGTTGGCTTTTTTATCAGAATAATTGAATAAAGGAATATATAATATTGCATACGTTAAATATTTCATAATATTATTTAATATTCTTGCTTTATTATTTTACTACTAATAGTAGTAACTTAAACTAATGCATTAAGCTATGAATCTCTCTCCCCATGTACCGTGTCCTGTGAGGACGTTGGCGATCATGGCTCTCCACAGTCTCTTGTTTACTTTATCAGCTCTTGCTCTGATACCTTTGCTTTCTCATTGTTTGGTATTTGTGCTGTCATCCATTTGCTTAGGCTTCTGCTCCTCTTTCCTTCTATCCGACCAGTTAATGTCGGATAGAGCATTTTCTAAGCCTTCTTTTCTCATTATGTGCCAAAGGAATTGGAGTTTGCGCATCCTGGTGGATTTCATTAAGGTCCTTCCTCTTCCCACCCTTCTTAGTATTTCTTAGTTTGTAACGTGGTCTGTCCAAGATATTCTGAACAGTATGTATGAATACCTACATTTATGTAAAAATGCAAAATATTTATTCGATAAATATGCTATATTTTGTCATAAACAATAAACTAGTATAATAGGTTATCACGAAAAAATTTCGTTTTTTACAAAAAACATTCATTTTATTAAAATGTACAACATATTATCATCATAATATTATGTACAGAAATTATTCTATGGCTTTTGATAACAATCGATGTGTACTATAGTATATGATATGGTATCCATGGATATCTATGGGTATCTAGGGATATTTGAATATTTGAATATACATACATATATGGATATCTATCAAACATAGAGAAATTCTGATTAAATATTGCACAGTATATTATCTATATATTTTGTAACAATGTAAAAATAGAGCTGCGCACTTGCGTTTTAAATTTAATTGTTAAAACTTTGAGAAGGTCTGAATTCAGTAGATAAAAAATAAATGAGATAATTACAAGAGCATGGGGTGATTAGATTACAGTACGACGGGTACAACAGATAATGAATAAGGAACAATACCGTACAAATTTTGATAGAATTGATGGAACTGGGCAACCAAAATCCCTTAAAAAGAGTTGATCTGATCCGTTTAGTTTCAGAAGAACTACGTGTCAATGGAAGATTAACCTGCTATGAGCTCGCGGATATGTTCGAAACAAATCATAAAATTATCACTGAGGACCAGGACTTGATTTCGGTACAAGATAAATGGGTATCCCATAAGCTATCTCCAGCCAACAAGGAAGCTCGCGTAGCCTGCTGTACTGAAATTATCCAAACCTTTACCAGGTGCAATATCCATCGCTAACTTATTGTAACCGATGAAAAATGGTTCTATTGTAAACCAATCGGTTGTCCAGAAACCCGCAGGTTCTTGATATCGGTTGATGAGGCCGGGAACAGAGATGAAATTGCAAAGCGCAAGACTGTCGACCCAAAAGTCATAGCAATTGTTGCTGTGAATCTGGACGGTTTATCGTTTTCTACTATTCTTCAACGCAATCAATCTGTGAACTCAGAAGTCTATACAAGATTTTTTGACTAATCTGTTGATCTCACAATCTGCAATAAGAATAGCAATAACACGAGAGAACATGCTCCTAATGCACGACAACGCAAGGCCGCATGTTTCTCATCACACTACGGATTTTTTGACTGAGAAGAGTGGGGCGCGTTTATAAAACCTTTTTAAAACCTTATACCTATACCAGATTTGAACGTGCGACGGGGTGATCCTTCCTGTGCTGGAAACGAAGTGAAACAAAATGGAACTGCGTACTATCGAAGCACTGCAAACTTTTAAAATTAAACTGACAATTTAACACTAATGGAAAATTAGTTGACCATTGCAGAAGAGTGATTGAAGCTAGTGGTAGATACATATGTCTAAGTATTACTAACATTATATCAATAATCTCTGTACATAATATGATGATGATATGTTGTACATTTTAAGATAAAAATATTTTTCTAAAAAAAACGATTTTTTTCGTGATGACCTATACTCTACTAAAATATAAATATATTCTTATGAAAATTAAATAGTTTGATATAATTATGCTTTTTATTAAAAAATTGTTTCTAAAAAATGATTACCAGATTACATAAAGAAATAATTTCAGTTATTAAATAAAATTGTAGTGTCAGCATTTGATGTTGTTTGGACGCACTTTGATGTGGTATGGACGTATTCGATATGGCCTTGGCAGTATTCGATCTGACGAAATACCTGATTTGAAAATTCAAATCTCAGCCGTATCTATTTGATCTGACGTCTATGGCAGCCGAAAGGCCAGGGTTCAAAACGAAATTCACTGTTAGTAATAGTTATAAAACTCAGGCATTTTACTCATATATGTAACATTAGGTCACATACCTATGTCACTTTATGTGACATTATATGCACATTATGTAACAGTATGTAACATTGTGTAACATTATGTGACATTATGTGACATTATGTAACAGTATGTAACATTGTGTAACATTATGTGACATTATGTGACATTATGTGTATCGTTATGTGTAATTATATGTAATTATGTGTCATTATGTGACATTATGTGACATTATGTAACAGTATGTAACATTGTGTAACATCATGTGACATTGGGTGACATTATATGCACATTATATGACATTATGTGTACATTATGTGTCATTATGTGTCATTATGTGACATTACATATATGCACATCATGTGACATTATGTAACATTATGCGTACTTCATGTGACATTATGTGTCATTATGTGACATTATGTTGTCACATATATGTAATGTCATTTTTTCATTTGTGCCAATCTATGTGCTTTTGACAACCTTTTATAAACGTTACCTATAAAGTATTATAGGTACAAAATTATATTATCTGTAAAACAGTAATGGCAACTATTTACCCAAGTATTTTTAAATCCGCTATAATATCTATCTATCAATTCATAACATATGATTTATAAATTGCTAAATGAAACACTAAAAATCATACCAGATTATACCTACTGTATAATAATATTTTTTTATCAACTTTTTTATGTTACTTATTATTGAAAATCAAAAATACTTTAAAGCAATATATTATATGTCATCTTAATATGTTTGTATCTTAATTATTCAATTAATAGTATAATACATAAATGTTTTTTCTTTTCTAAATTTGTTATTAAATAATGTTGTTTATTTTATACAATAAACTATCTTATGTCTCGTTCACCTTTTAAATTTCTAACTCTAAAAATATTATTAATCAATATTAGCTGTAGATAGATAGTACAGCCATGATAGAAAAAATTGATATTAAAAAGAAGTTATTGATTTAATGCCAGATAGATCAAAATGTCACATATCATATACAAACTGAAAAATTAAAAAATCTCTGCACAGTTTTACAGAAACAATGAATTTCGCGTGAACACAAAATTACTAGTTTAAAAAAAAGAATTTATATAAAATAGTAGGTAGTTTTTTTATCATAGTAAAAATTATAGAATTTGATTCAAAATATGTTTTATACTACTTTTACCTGACACCTTATTATCAGTAGTACCTATACCATTTTAATTTTATGTGCATGTTAAATTGCACATTTAAACATTTAAATTTAAAGCCAATAAACACAATTCAAAAGTCAAGTAAATTGTGTACTCCATATGGCCCATATAATGCAATTAGCACCAGTCAAGAACTTTTCTGAATTTGTTTCTCATATTTTATGCAATTTTCAGTTTGTATAATGTATGTATATAATATATTGCTTTAAATATGCATTTTTAACAGCCAACATTATATGTACATTAATTCTTGACACCTTTATACATATGTCAATTTCTTCAATGGCTGAACATCAATCTTCATAATTATTTTTACATGTTTTTTAGCTCGCTTATTGGCTTTCGTTTTTGCAGTCTTTAATTGTTTTGATATAAATTATATTTGACATCATGACTATGATTAAAGAATTTAATACACATAACGTAATTAATAAATTATGTTTATAAAATCGTAAAATATAATAAATATTTTAAAATTTATATAAAAATGGTCTGAGATATAATTTTATCAATGCTTACTGTTAAAAATGGATAAAAACAAAGATTATAGAGTAACATTTTATTACTATATGTACTTATATCTTAACTCTTAAATTCATAAAATATTACAACAAAATTATAGAAAAATTCTTTGCACAATGGAGAGTTTTTAGAAGCAATGAAATTTACATGAATATTAGTTAGTTAGTTGTCATACACAATAATTTAATTCATATAAAATAGTTTAAAAAATACAATTTATAGTTATTACCAAAAATTTATATATATACATATATATATCTTTGATATCTTATTTTTATTTTTATTAATTTTCCAATTTAGTTATTATATATATGTTACTCTACGATCTTCATTGTTATGCATTTTTAACAACAATCATTGTAATAATTGTAATAAAGTATATCTTGGCGCCCTTTTATATTAATTTCTTCAGTGACTGTACTACATTCACTGAAATACATACTAAAATCATCAATATAATTTTAATTTTTCGCTTTTAAGGAGCTCGTTTCATGACTTTCTTTTTTGCGACGTTTTCGTTTATGTTTTTATTAAACTAAAGAATTTACTAAACATAAAATCGGACGAAACTTTTGGAAACCCTGTATTCATAAACAATATTGATAACCTTTGAATACATTAAAAACAAAATATAAACTTATTCATATATTAATGTTAAATACGTCACAGAAACCTACCTTCATAGTTAATTAAATTATATATAAAATATGAGATTTCGGTTTCATTTAAGAGTCTATATGTAATGTAAGGAATGTAAGTTTCTTTGTTTAATGTGTTTGATATTTTATGATCTATATGTAATGAACTTAGAAATATATTTGTGGATATTTCTATAACAATAAATTGAACTAATCCAAAAACCGTTATAATCATTAATTGTGAATGGTATATTTTTAAGATATACTAATGCATATTTGTTTTATATTTTTTCAAAATGTAACTAATTGGAAAGATTTTTTTAACTCCGAAAAGTTTACAGTGAAAGTTTAGATCAGAGTTTTAATATGAGCTTTAGGCATGTATTATATTATAAATATTATTTTATGAAATAAAGTCAGCAAATTTACATGTAACATACCGGGATAATTTACATAAAGCTTCTAATGGTTTTCGTTTAATATTTCTTGTATTTTGCAAATGATAATTAAGGACACAACTCATCTGTTTGAAGTCATAAAACAGACCTATCCATGAGTAAGACTCTAATCTATAATAGTATATAGCTACGACAATACGAGTAAATTCAATGATGTACAAATAAGGAAAAATGGACAGTACTGCTGTCTTGATAGTTGGATGATATTTTGTACATACAATAATATAGTAAAAATATAGTTATATATGTACAATTTATATAAGATAAATAGATCACTATATCATGAAAGAAACATGGCTTTTTACAGTAATTGGCAAGAGTATACTACAAAGTAGCTAGTATTTAAAGTAGGCTACTAGTATATATGTCCAATCAATTACAAAGTAAATATCTCAGCACTACAAAGAGTATTAGACTATGTTTTCACAATTAGTGGCCATTAACCAGTAGTGCGAACTCATCTGATATCTGTTGCTAAGAGGTATATATATATATATATTTATATATAGGTATCATGTGTATAGTGTATGTGTAAAGGAATTCAATAGTCGGTAAGAGTTTGTCGTCATTTTTGTATCGTCTTTGAAATTCCCGTTGAATTCGTTGGAAATTCTTCAGAAAAAGCGGCATCTCTATCTTCACAGTGATGATCACCAAGCCAGCGGAGACACTTTCTTTCCAGCTGATCCAATTGTTTGCCCTCCGTATCAGTTTTACTTCCTTCTACTGCCTCGGGACTATTATTCTGTTGATTATCGTGAGAGGTTTTCCTGCGACTCTCAACTATAGAACGTGCTGTAAGCTCGCCACGATTTTCAAATCGCTTGTTTTTCCAGTGTTCTTTCTTCGCGATTTTTTTCGTAAATAATTTCGACCTTTCGTTTATATTGTCCCGCAAGGGTAGAAGCATGGGAGGGACACACTGCTGAGAACCCCGATCGTTGTTGGCACCACTGTTGTAAGTCTTCGACGATTCATAATTGTAGTAGCGTGGAGTAGTTTTACACGAGATGGAGAATTCACTTTCTGCTTCAGATTGGTGACCGGATTTGTTGAGATGATGTACCCCAGTAAGTTTAGAAATGCCCGGTAGCTTGAAGGAATTACCTGAGGATGTCGTCAAAGAGGCATCTTTATTCAACTCGGGGCAGCTCGGTGTTTTGGAAACTACGTTGCGCTCATCCGCTCCAGGTTTGGCCACCCAAGCGGGTGAACCTGTAATTCCAGTAACACTGTGAGCTTTCCGCTCAACAGCGGGAAGTTTGGTTGAGCCGGTCACCTTGGCAGACGAGTTTTGATTGTAAGTTGATCCCATTGAATGTTTCCGATTGGGAAAATTGTATTTTCGTTCCAGGGGAGATGGTCGGTCATCATCACTGCTTTCTTCAATATCCAAGTATTGGCGTGTAATTTCTTCGAACTTTTTTGCGTGATCAACATTTGAAAGCATCATATCTTCTCGTTTCATAGTAATACAATATGCCTCTAATAAATAATTGTGGTAGTAGATAGTGTTGCAGCACTGTATGTTGATCACTTGAGCAGGAGTTTTAGCATTTCTACGAAAATATATCTACGTTTAACTTGGTAAAGTAGAGATTTCGATCAGTGAATGAATATTATTGATAAAAATTTGAACGATAGTAAACTTCTAAAAACAATCAATATTTAAATAAAATCAATCCCACACACAATCAATTTAGAATGAGCTCTCGTGAGTACAGTGTGCTGAAGTTAAGCATTGAATTGTTATATAGGTATGCTGTTATATAAGTATAAGAAAATATTTTTTATAGAAATAGCTGTTCTTACATTAGCAACCAATTCATTATGCAAACAATATGATTGGACAGAGAGAAGAATATGGGCTAATGTTCCTTCTCGTAGCGTCCCTCATTAATTTTTGGGTACAATGGAGATCTTAGTACGTTATCATACAAATAATTAATTACATTTATACATTATAGGTATCTGAAATATACAATAAAGATTATACCTGGAATTGGGTTTCTATAACAGCTGGTTATTTGATTGCCTATTTAAGAGAAAGAGAATTTTTAGTTTTTATATGCTTGAATAGCAACGAAGAATGTACTAATAGGTAATTATAGAATTGTACTTATAAGTGCATAGTTTTACTTTTTATATAAGATAACAAATGCTTTTTTGCAAAACAGAGCAATTAAATCTATGTATATATTAGATATCATTTTACAAATTAACAAAAAAATATTTCGATAAAGTTCGTAAAAATAGCGATTTAAAAATTCCTATTTATGGTACTTTCACAAAACTATAAAATTATGTAAACTAACAATACCTATTAATATTCAAAACTCCATTATAGTGTCTTTGGGTATATTTAATTGTTTAATATGTTAAAGGCATCGATATTAGAAGTATACCTACCATTCATAACAATTTAATACTATGTACACATATGTAAATTATGTATAATGTGATAAAATTAATGTAGCCTTGTGTAGCATATTTCAAATATAATAAAGCCGAAAATACTACAAATAATTTTTTTAATATCCGAGCTTTCGGAGATCGACTCCCTAGTCTATGGGTTAAAATAATTACTACATTTAGCGAGCAATTTGGTGCGAAAAGTATCGTACAGTAAACATTGTTCACGAGATAAAGATCGATTAAAACTAATTGACATACAGAAGTGAATAATAGACATAGTTTCAAAGCAGCCTTGAACACCTTAGCGACCCCACTATATGCTCAACATCGAGAACACCCAAGCTTTAAAAAAATTAATACGATATGGAAGCAAGTATCATGAATTAGTAAACTACCGCAGCGTATAATCAGATCATGTACAGCTATACTCGCAAATAAGACCTATCTCGTTTCTAAATTATCTATAGTCATAACACAAAAAGAAGGGCCCAACTTGAAATTCAGACCAATTGTCTCCTGCTTAGAAGGTACTAACGAGAAAATCTCGTTCCTCCTCCGCAAACTCATAACTCCGCTACTTGAAGACGTCCCAGCACATCTAACCAGCGGACATGAGGAATGCGATTTGCAAAATCTTCCCACAGAAGACATCAGGCATAATCATTACCGTTTCAGTTTGAACGTCACATCACTTTATACATCTGTTCCTCCACATGAATCAGTCTTTAACGCAATTGAGAGACTCAATGAGAAACCCAATGTATGCGCACCATTCAAAACCCACCACATCCAAGAACTCCTCCTCGATTACAACATTTTCAATTTAAGGGCATGTTCTTCCGCCAAATCAGTAATCTACCGATGCGAAACGCGATTTCAAGCATCCTCCCAATTCTTTTCATGGACAAGAGATCGAGAAGACCACTCTCAGCATTCTTCTCTACAAACGCTACGTCGACGATACTCTCCTATACTCAGTCAACACAAAAAGAAGCAGACCATATAAAAATAAAATATTTGTTGCTTTTGATTCATTGCTTTCATTTAATATGTACTAGTCATGACGTGTTTAAACATATATAACTAAGTCTATGGGTGTTCCAAAAGTATTATGAAATAACCGGTTTTATTTTTTTAATTGTCCACAGCATTCAACACCATCGAAATAGGTAAATAAATGATCGAAGGGAGGAAAAAATGTGCCTATATATCTATAGGCAAATTGAATTGTGTAAGATAAAAAATCTGCAGAAACCAAACAAAAATGTGAATATAGGCAAATCATCGAATTCTATACTGTACCTACATAAGTATAATAATATATTCCAATTCTAATCTTTTAGCTTGAGACGTAAGGTACAAAAAAAGCTTTTGTATCAAGTTTACAGAAATTTTACAATCTTATTGTCTTTTGATGTTACCTTTTAAGTCTAGAAATTTCCATTTTATAAACACGAAAGAAAAGTATATTTTACTGGTCATCGATTTTTAAGATTAACCATTTCATACTATTAACCAATATTAGAAATCTACTAAATATTTCTAAATGGCTTTAGTACATAACACTGGCAATTAAAAACCAAATATATAGATCATAATTAGTGATACGTACAAATTCGAAAGTTCATAAAAATAAAAATTCTTGTTTATTCCATGTATATCATTTTTACTATGAATTAGTTAATTAAAATTAACAAATCTTCAGGCTATTTCTTTTGCATCTGTAAAAAATCAATAAACATTTGACAATGGTGCATCTTTAGAGTGTGGTCACAATAATAAGCACAGTGCACTTATTATAATAGATCGATACTTTAAGCAGTTCCATATTTCTCCATTTAATTTCTTTATATTGACACATTCAAATTAACGTTTTTCTGACGAAATACATAATTATAAAATATTTTTATTAACGTAGGCATTTATTCTGTCGACCGTCTGTCTATATTTTATTCCGAAAACCAATAATATATATAATTTTCTGCATCAAGCAATTTCTGCTTTATATATATGAAAAAATTAACAAAATGTAGTAAATTAGTGAAAGCATCATTATTAAATTCAATGGCTATTTTGGTCTTACCGTCATACTTACACATTTAACATACAATTAATAATTTAATTTAACCATCCTATAACTGACTGATAATAAATTATAATCGAAAATAATAGAATTTCTATTTCAATATTGCTATGTATACATATATATCAAAAACACATAATATGAGTAACTGTATTGATTTGTGTATAAAAAAGGCATGAACCAAAATAGAGCCCATATAAAGAAAGTTACAGTTGTAAACACAACACGTACATTTAAATTACAATCCCCAATTTTATAAACCGAGAAAAGTGCAATAATTACTGTTGTAGCATCATTAATAATAATTAAAAGTATAGAATACTTTCATAATAATAAACTATGTACAAGAAAAACCTGAACAATGTAACCATATTGTAAATTTATATATAACGTTACTTTAATATTTAACATATATGACAAAGATGATACTAAGTGACGAAAACACACAATAAGAGGACCAACTAAGCACTGACCAAAATTAATAAAGGGGCAGCATCACTAAGTTTGTGCCACACGGAAAATATTTACAACCTCTCAAAGAAGGCTTAAATGGAAACCATGCAGCATGATAATTGTTCAATAGCACCATGTACAATTAGGAACAATTCTCTTATTGCATATTAAGAAAATACGTCACATACGACCAAAAACTAATTACAGATACATAAAATAGAATAGTTGGTCCAGAATGCAATGCATTATGTACTTATTTTCATTGCTCAGTAAAATTTTGTACAGAATTGATGAAAAGGGCCAGCAAAAACAATACGAAAATGACAGGGTACAATAACTAACTAAGTATCAACTAGGATTTATCTAAACCGGCGTTCTTCTCTTTGATCACATAAATAAGTAGTCGCCACATTTTGACAACGAATACTTCAGCTTCTTCATCCAGAACCTGTAAAGAAGAATGTTAGGAGTAATAATAAAGAAAGAAAATGCCTTATTTTCCATTGTAATTATATGGTTTCAGAACTCGATAACTCAAATTTAACTTAATACATCTGTTAGAGACTAAGTAATGAAATTTCACAAAATTCTAAAGCGAGTATCCCTTACCATAGCAATATCTTGCAGAATGGTATCGGGACTATTGTGAGCGAGGACTTTCTCACATATGAAATTGGAAAGTTGTGGTTCTTCTTCGCCAATATAGGCCATGATCTTCTTGTCTACCCAAGGACGAATCCGATTGTTCACAAAATTCTATGGCGAGAAGAGAGATTGGAAGATATTGAAAAAATATATAATTTTACTTTATACAATAGTACGCTAATCTGACCTGTGATAACCTGCTGATTTTGTTTTAGGTTGTATTAATTCGTTTCATTGTTAATAATATTAACATTACTAATATTTTGTATTAATTTTGAAATAGTTATATAATTGATTTAAAATACATGAAAATAATTAAAATAGCTATTTTGATAGAATGAATACAAACCGTTGTAAGCTAAAATATTCAAATTAATTAATTAAACGGATGGATACATTTTCCTCATTCAAAGGAAATACTTATCTAATAAAACAGGATCAGTAAAAAAACAGAAATTTCAAATGTATAATACATAGTTTGTATTTGTGTATGTAATTAGTCATGCCTCGGCTGCGTGATTACTGTCGTATGATTGGTTAATAGCTTGACGAATCAATGTTGTCTCTTCTGTAAATGCATCAATTAACAACTTTCCTTTCCTTTTGTACGAATGCTTCAGTAAACTGACTTCCAACGCCAAGTAGTCGTGTTATTTAAAAATGAGCATCCCAGCTGGGGGCTTGGTAAATTAGTGTCGCGAAATTCTGCTAAAATTCTTCAGTACGATTTAAAAAAATCCGTTCACCCAGGTGAGGTGGCTGGTCGAATTACAGGAGAAGGTAACGCATGCCATCGCAAACAAGGAACAGGTACCGTCAATAAATTTGATGCTGCTGCACAGGCTTACTATTCAGGATTTGGCGTTAACACCCATTGGTTCTCCAAGAAGAAGGAATCTTAGTCAAAGGGAGATATCACGCCAGTTGAATATGTCATTAGGAACTGTGAATCACATTTTGAAAAGGCCAGCGTTAAAATGCTATAGAAGGATCAAATGTAACAAGTTAACAGATGCTCACAAGAAAAAAAGACTCGAAAAATCAATTGCAGTGATGGATAAGTTTCAGCAAGGAGATTTGTGGAAATCGGTGTGGTTCTCAGACGAAGCAAAATTTATGCTAAATGCTTCACTAAATTCACAGAATGAGCGCATCCACAGAGCAGTGAACGTAAAGATTGACATCAATGATGATGATCTTTTAGCAGAAATTGACAGTCAACAAAAATCGATAGTTTGTTATACTGCGGTTTCCTGGTTTCGGAAAACAAACCTTTACTTTATAGAAGGTTATGCAACTGGCCAAGACAACCTTCCGAATTGAAAAAAGACAGTAAATCAGTAAGTTTATTGAGAAAAAAATGCTCCCTCTTTTAAGAGACATTAATCGAATAATGCAAAATTAGCCATGGACGGCAAGATGGCACGAAGCTCTACACATCAGTTGCAACCGTCATGGACTACTACATAATATGGAACATTTTACTGGCTCATCTTCAGCACAAGCGTGGACACAACTGACATTGAAATGCTCAAGGATGTTTTGACAGAAGCATGGAATGAAATAGCCCAGACAACTATCCAAACAGCCACCTCTGCATGAATACAACGTTTGAGGCGATGCGCTTAAGTCCGTGGTTCTCATTTTGAACATTATTGATATAACTGTTATTATAACAGTTATATTAATATTTAAATCAATATTAATTTAAAACTACACTTTGTTTATACTTATTGAATATAAACTATATGTAGATTTTGAATTTCCTGTTTTTTTACTGAACACTCTGTAGTTTACGTAGAAATCTTAAGTTATATAATATTACTTTATAAACTTGCATTTAGTTGTATGTTAGTAATAAAAATTATTTGTTGGCCCTGAAGATTTAAGAGTGTAAATTTGAATTTAAAACCTACGCCAACAAGACTAGATGGTAACTAGCATATCAAACATAAAAAACTCACTCTATCTACAAGAGTCCAGTCAATTGGATAAGCGAACAACTCTAGCTTCTGCGTAGGAATCTGATCGATAATCTGCTTGATAATCTGTTTCTTGTCCAAAGGTTGCTCTTGCTGTTGTTCTCCACCAGCATCGGACTGTGGTTTGGCATCTGCTCCCGTAGGAACCTGGTCTTCAGAAAAAGCGGGCACCATTGAGGGGCGCACGGATGGTGCTGTATCCTCTCTTCCCAGACCTGAAGAAACGTCGCCTTTTAGATAGACAGACGGAGAGAGGTGGAAGAGTTGATTGCAAAGATTGCACTACACTATTGAGAGAAATTAGATTTTTGATAAATACTATACCCGGAACTATCAAACACAATAATATTAGTAATAACTTTAAAAAAAAGAAGAAAACGAGTTTGAATTTTGTAAATAAAAATGAATTATTATACCTCAAATTATTTATAAAGAATGAAGAAATAGACAAAACCTTCATTTATGCATATTTATAAATATTAATCAGGGATATTAAATAATAACTGTCATTTAATAAAATATTTAAATGATAATATTAGTAAACTTCATCAAACAAAATAGTCTTACATAATTGTTAATGTGACAATAAAACAATAATAATCCATTTTAAAAAAATGCACTTGAACTTTTGTTGGAATTATTATTGCACGTTTAAGAACACTGGGTTCAATATTTAATTAATTTTTTTATGGTATTAGTAACTAATATTATATTATAATGTGCATAATATTAGCCAAAACCAAACTTTAAAGATAAAGAATGCCAGTGCATGTGTCACTTTGTAAATGAATAACGAATGTAAGTTTAATATAAGTAAAATAATGGTGATTTATTCAATTTCCGAACGACAAAAATGTCATATAAAGCATTATATTAAAAAACGTACAACAAAGATAATTTAAAATACTTTCAGCAAGTAATAATAAAATTTATTGTCTAACGCTGTTAGACTTTATATTATGCATATTTTAAGAAAAAGCTTTCAAGGAACTGATACAATGAACACAAAGCAATTGTAAGGAAACACATAAAAGTGTACATATAGCTTTTTCAGTGAGTGTATATCTAAGCAACCACAATTATCTTACTGTCCGATACTGGTACTTTTGATTAAATATTTATAGAGGCATAGGTTCAGTCTATTAGAAAATTAGTAGCTAACGGTGTACAAGAATATTGTACCAAAACTACTTCAGATTGCCTTCATATAAGGATGCATTTAGTATATATTCAGTCGATCATTGTGTATTAAACGTGGGTTAAATACGTTAAAGTACAACAAAATATCTATACCTATATTATAACTCCAATACATCATTGATAAAAACGAAATACACAGAAATTACATATATCTTTAAATTGTCATTACATTTAAAATTGTGCTAAACAGATAAAATATAAGCAATTTCAATAGAACATTATACAAATAATAATGATGTGTTTTAGTTATCATGATTGTATTATTATAACATAACATAATAAAAGTATTGAAATTCAAAATAAAGTAAGCTATACTGATGTTTCTATTTTATCTTTTGAACAATATAGATTATACTAAAAACTTTAAATAGTCTTTTCTTTCAAGTGAAAATTAAAAAAAAGTGTTACAGAACAATAAAACCAAATCTTGATGGAATATATGAGTGACGCGAATAAAGCCAACATCTTCATCTACCGAGAAAATCATGTTCTAATAATAAGTGTACGTTCAAGATAAGATAAGTAATAGTTTTACATGTAAATGGAGCTTACACTAAACTAAGAGTCATAAACTAATAACAGAGCATTTATAACATTTTTATAATACAAAAAGATTATTAATTAAAAGCAAAATTATATTACAGTTGAAAAATATATATTCTTCGCAAAAATTTTGAAGTATATAAAGTTAGCACAATAACCTTAGTACCATAGTGTTATCAAACTAATCTGAAATTCTTTAGTCACACAGACAGTAATGTCATCTACATACTTCATTCAACTACGTGGTTTTATAGGAATTTCCCACGATCCAGGGACTGAATTTTTATGCACATACCTGCCGGAAAGACTCCAGAAGTAATATGTGAAACGGGTGGTGGCGGTGAAGAATTACTGTCATCAGCGCCACTTGCATTAAAGGCATATTGTCCTGCATCTTCACCGTCTGAGGAGGAGCCCGAGGAAGAGATAGATCGAACCGCACCAGACACGGCTCCAGAGTCCGACTGCAGAGAGATTGAAAAATACATTAAACAATGTGGCACGCTTAATCATTAAGAAATTAAAATTCATAAACCACAACTTTACTTGATATGTTTTTAATATCTACAATATTATAAGAACTATAAAAATAATACACTGAAAATAAGTTCATTTACTTTGTCTGATAAATAAATAATTGGATAATTTTTTTAACTATTTATAGAATTGAATTAATAGTGTGAAATGATTATGACAAATTGATAATAAATTAACTAGTAACATGAAGAAAAAAGTTATAAAGTATAATTTGTATAGAAAAATACTTACATTATAAATATTTAATACAATATTTATAATTATAGTGTATTAGTCCAATGTGACAAGATTATGGCCATAATTGAGGTATAATGTATTCTCAATAATTATCAGTTGGGATAGCAAAAGTAAAAAATAATAGAAAATTATGAAATCAACAAAACGGACATAAATAATACAAGTCAACAGGTATAACTAAATATGTACACATTTTCTAATTATAGCATAATAAATAGTATTATATATGAGTATTTATATATTTTTAATTGCTTTATATATCTAGATAATACATTGCAAATTTTAAATAAGATACAGAGCAATTGACGTATTTTGTTTGCATAAATTAAACATAAATAAATTATTTTTGTCTAAAGGATTTGTCTCTTTATCTTCATTATTTAAAATAAAAATGTTATGATGAAAATAAAAAATGTGTGGTTTATAAAACAGTTTACTTGTGGCACTTTTATCAATGTGGTTCTAGAAGTCTGAATTACGCTGATAAATTATGGTTTGTAATATTTTAATGTTATATTATATGACTTTGATGACTGGTTAAATGAAAATAAAATGAGTATGTGCTATTTAAAAATACATTGGGAAATATTTTTACAAAAGTATGAAATATAAATTTAAAAAATACCACCTAATATATTAAAATAGAATATTAAGGAACACAATTTTTTGAACCAATTATATATTCAATATTCATTTAATTTTGATTCTGCTCCAAAATGACTGTCCGATTATGAACTATTTACTAACAGCATCAAAGCTCCCGTTGTCCTAAAAGCAGACTATAATTGTGCACCTTCTGAAAAAGCATTATCTTGATAAAAAAAGTTCTTGGAAACTATCGAACAGTATCTAGTTAATCTTTTTTGTCGAAACAAGTAAGAGTTGTTGCAAGACAAGATATTGAATTCTTGTAATCAAATACTCATTTTTTCATTTTCAAGCAAACTATAAATTTGACTGAGATTGTTGTGTCGTTATATAACGATTTATTAGTGGAACGAGACCATGGTAATATTGCTTGTATCATCCATCGGGTCTCCTTAAGTTTACTAGTACCGAAATAATAAAAAAATGTACTATTTGTTTAAATATATTAAAAATTCTTAATCTTTCTTCATTATTTTAGAAAATGGCGGCTGTTAATGCGTTGTTGGCTAATGATATACGATTATTCACATTCCCGAGAGCAGTGGGTACACCAGAGACCGCCTGTGAGTATCTTCGCGCTATGCATCTGCTGCGAGAGGTAGCACCGCCGTGTCGACGTTTTGTCGATCCCATCACTGGAGCGCACACTCAGGGCGTCGAGTCAATGTGGGCATCTGCCAAGTTGCCTCTAAGGCGAATGTGCGGCACAAGCAGGGGTATGCTGCCCAGTCACCTGGACGAGTGGCGGCAACTGCATGGACAGACACCAGCTGACGCATAGAATAACTTGGTTGCACACATCGCACTTCGCTACCCGTTGTAATGACATTATATATATATATAAAATATATTGCTTGAAAATTTTAATTTTTTTATCTTTCAATTTTTTATTTCGGTACTAGTAAACTTAAGGAGGACCCGTATCATCTTACTTGGATATTATAGTGCCGCGTTTGACAGTGTGAACCACCATATTTTCCTGTATTGTCTTCACCATACCTTTGACTTCACGGACCTCGTTCTGGAATGGCTTCTCTGTTATTTGATTGATAAAACACCAGACAGTGTATGTACATGATTGCAAGTCAACTTAAGTCCCTCTTAGCAGTGGAATGTCTCAAATATTAATTATTAATCCGATCCTTTACTTCTATATAATGTTTGTAACAGTCACTCATTTATTAGGATTATTATATCTTATCTACGCCAACGATACCACGATTAATACATCTTTCTATGTTTCAGTTATATTCACCAACATCTTGCGTTAGGAATGTCTTGATCATGTGTACGACTGGTTTAATACTAACCGCTTGAAGCTGAATATCGATAAGACCTAGGTATTATTGTGTGGTTCTCCTTATTATCTAGCCAATAATAAAATGAGCAATTATGTGTGACAACCTTGCCACTTCCAAATGTTATTTGAAATACCTTGGTGTCACATTAACTTCAAGATTACGGATGGATAAACACATAACGAATTTTTAATATCTTCATTCCGGCCTTTTCTTTCACCTTTTTCTTTCGTCATTTTCTTAGTTAACTACTAGAAGATTTATTTAAAATTATTGTAAACGCATTTGTATTTTTCCAATTTAACTACTGTAACATTATTCTAGGTGTGAAAAATAATATCAAACGTTTACAGCACACGCATAATAAATTAAACCACCCAGATACTCCATATCAAGTCTTGCGTGAGCTTCACTGACTCCCAGTCTGTCAACGAATCGAATTCTTTCTTATTTGCGATCACCAGTTAACTAGCTGCATCAGAGACATCGTCGATTAGGCTTCTATTTCATACACCTCACCGGGTTGATTAACTAAACTTTGAGTGTGTTGGTACTGAAGGAGCTTTTTCTTTCCTACTCTACGTGCCTGTACCAATCGGTCTATCTTTAAGAAGCTGATCAAGACTGAATTATTCCCTTCTTTATATGTGGAACAAACATAAATGTCCTTATCCATCTATACCGACTGACTGTACTAATAAATATAATACATAATAATTATATAAAAGCACTTTATTAAAAAATATATTATAGAGGTAAACGAAATCCACCAAGTACGTATGATTAATTCAAAACGTCAATGTAAATCATAATCTTGATAAATTACATATAAAAAAATATACTACTAAACTTATAAAAAGTAGGCAGTAACATAAGCATTTATTTTTAAACATTCTATATTAGAATTTATGAAAATAGTATGATATAATTATAGTTATATTGCAAAATTAATATCACATACCTCTATTTTATTTAAACTAGCAGCTGCTACACCTCCGTCGCTGACAACAGTCCCCAGTGCACCATTTGTGAGACACATTGTAACTGATTCCCCAAGACCAGACTCCACTGGTATCGATGAATCGCCAACATCCATGACAGTTCCACCTTCATGACCTTCTGTAGCTGTTGTCGCTGCCTCCTCTTCCACTGGAAGTTGGTCAAAGTCGAGATGAAGTTTTTTGCACAAGTGCTCCTGCATTCGCTGCTCCATTTGCCAAATTGTTGTCTCTGCTTCGGGATCCCCAGAGGCCATTAACTTTCGTCTAGTCTCTTCGATCTCTTCCATTTCTTTGGAACGGTCGCGTTCATCGGCAACTTCCTCCAATTGGCGGTCTTTAAGGCGTTTCTGTAGTGCGCTACCTCTGTAAATAATTATTAAAGAACTTCAAAATTTAACAATAACTAAACTACGAGATTAGTATAAAAATAAAAAAGTAACGTTTAATCTGAACTTGTTTTAAAATGTGTGCATTTGGAATTGTTTAACAATATAGTTTCAAGCATTAAGCAATATGTACACTAGAAACACAATATAATGTCTATAAAGTAAAACAAATATAGTACTATATTGTTTTTTGCACTACTTAGTGCAGACAATCCCCACGAATCCCTCCCCCATATTGTAATATATTTCAGTTTGAAGAATATGCTTACTTGTAATATTTTGTGTCCAATTGATCATCATCATAATCTTCAAAGAATTCTTTAAGACGCCTAGCCTCCGCTTGAGCTTCTTGCTCCACTTTGAGTTCCCGCTCCTTCTCACGTTCATACTCCTTTAACTTCTTGCGTTCACGAGATTCCCATTGTTTTAGACGCTATAAAAATAAATAATTTATAATGATGAATGAACAAGTAATTAATAATTATAAATTAATTAAGCAATAAAAATTTAAAAATTATCCGGAATATATTAAATATGGTAACAAACAAACTTAATATATTACTCTACTGAAATCAAAATACGAACTTTCAAAACTTTAGAAATGTACGCATAGCTACTGACCTCTTGGTAGGCGCCTTCCTTCTTTCGCAACTCCCGTTCCAATTTCTTCCTCATCGCTTCCTCCTGTTCATCGTGACGGAAGGACCTGGAAGACCGGGAACCACTAGTGGCATCGCGTGACCTCGACCGCGACCGTTTACGAGAGCTCCGGCTACTCGTCTCCTCACCCCCCCGACCGTTGGAGGAGGCTCGTACAGTGGCATTCACTCGACTACTGCTTGGTCCGCCTGTCTCGCCAGTACCAGTCCCACCAGAAGTT
Source organism: Invenusta paracnida (assembly GCA_036023295.1). Taxonomy (NCBI): domain Eukaryota; kingdom Metazoa; phylum Platyhelminthes; order Proseriata; family Coelogynoporidae; genus Invenusta; species Invenusta paracnida. The sequence continues at coordinate 20,160 of JAYRBW010086337.1, forward strand.
GTGGCAGAATCACGATGACTACTAGAGGAGCCGTGATGGTGGTGACTGCTCGATCCATGCTCGCGTCGAGAAGACAATGAAGAGGACTCCTGTTCCTTTAGTCTACGTCGACGAGTCTCGCGTTCGCGTTCACTCTCTCGTGCCTCAGCTCGATCGTCCTCTTCCTACAATGTAAATACGAGTGGATGAAGATGACCAATTAGAATAGTCACAAATCGAAAAACGAATTGCTTAAAAATACTATTACAGTCAGTATTAGAGTAGATATTGTATTGCACCACTTACCAATATGTATACCGAAAACGCTTAGATATTTGAAGATTAAATTCATGACTCAGTCACCTACAGTGTAAGTTATTATTAAATAATATAATATTTCTACGATCGACTAGGAAAGAAAAAGAAAGAATTTATGATTTTCCAAGAAACTAGTAAATAAGACGAATAAAAAAAGAGTTTAAAATCATAACATATTGTGTGAATTGATATCGGTTAAACTTTATACATCTACAGATAGTGTCGGGACAGTTGTTTTAATTTATTCTGCTATAGGTATAATTTAATTAAAATATTACAGCAATTTATTCCAACTAATTGTGAAAACAAAACAAGCAGGACATTAAAATTTTTGGTTGTTTTTTAAGAATCTCAATAGTGGCATTTACTATTTTATTGAAGCAATCGTTGACTAAATAGGTTATATAGTAAAGCGATGTCAATTAAACATTGAAACAACGTATACTAAATTAACATTAATAATGATATTAAATCACTGTTATTATTTTTAATGAATCAAGTATATACTTCAAAAACATAATACTTTACATTACAGGAGCATTCTAAAAAATTTACATAAAAAAAAAGCAAAAATGAATGGCCGGAAATTAGGATTTGTATTTAGTTGTAACCACGCGTTAAAAAACCCAAATCGAAAATATTGTTCAAATAGTAGTCAAGCAAAGGTAGTAAAATACGTAGGCTGATTACGTACATAAGAACTCACCGAGAAGTCATTGGGTAGTCGTCACCTTCGATTCTAGTCATGTTCTGTGGTAGTATAGCATTAAATGTCTCACCGTTGAACAGATACAATATACAGCATACACTTTTATAAAAAGTATACTACATGCAAGACACAGGTGCTATCGTACTAGCCTAGTTAAGACTAGCACAATACTGGGAGAAAGAAAATCATTATTAAACTGAAAATTAATATCCCGCCGTCGAGCAAAAAAGTGCACTCAGCGTGGTTGTCTTACCAGAAGGCCCAACCAGATAATGGATGCGAAGAAGAAATATTGAACTGGCAACACCAAGTGGAAGAGATCGAAGTGTCAGCAGTTGGGCATTTCAAATCCCAAATACCAGCCCGGTTGCCTAATTACCACGAAAATGAAGCGAGCATTAGGGGAATTTTTGCTGAGACACCCCATTGTTTTACAAATTAATTTATTGAGAAAAGACTAAAGAAAACTTAGTCAAAAATGACCCGACGAGAACTGAAGGATTAATCTTCTCTATTCGTTTTTATTAAGATGACGCATACCTCTAATGCTCACTAATTAATTGACTATGTCTCATATTTTAATATACTATAGGTGTAAGTAAAGCTAATCACCTTATGACGATTTCGGAATGTCTCAATCTCACGGTTTATTAAGTCCTTTCGATCATTGTCCAAGTCCATGTCCTCAATAGTCTAAAATTTAAAATTTATTAAACTCAATTATAATAATACAAATAATTGATTAGGCAATTATAATAACTGTCTAAAACATATATTTCAGTTTTATTCCTAAAAAATTAAAAGCATAGACGTACCAAGTGACGGGGACCTTCTAATCGATCCTTCCTCTTCTGAGATTCACTGGAACGCTTGCCGTCGTCTGATCCTGTGATATAAACACAAATTATAGTCAGTGTTCATACTCAGTCATGTGAGTAAAACGCACATCTATATAATAAAAAAATGCGGTACTGGAGTTATATTTATGCATCTTAACATCGTCATTTAAAAAAAGTCCCAATTTTTATACCATAACAATGTTCTAATACACGAAAATGAAGCGTGGTCTATGGTACTACCTACACTTCTCTTTTCTGCTCTACAGGGTTCCCACAAAATATGTACAAAAATTATCCCGGTATTTTTAAGGTGTGAATATGAAATTTAAGGTAT
>JAYRBW010086348.1:0-22329 GCA_036023295.1 Invenusta paracnida
TGCGACCAAGGTAAAAAACCAGACTCTTAGTCGGAGTCATTTCGACCAAGATTTTAAACCGGAGTTGTAGTAAAAAAACTTTACTTCTGTTTTTTTATCACCTCACCCTTTGATTCTAACTAATAATTATTATGAGGTATTTAATTTCGAATATTAATTAACATAACAAAATAATAAATAATAATGTAAATTATTATTCCCATACTATAATAAGCTTCGAATGGAAGTGTATATATACTGTATATACAATATTTCGTTTTTATAATTAATTTTTATAAAACAGGAAATACTTATCTGATCTTCATTTTAAATATAACGATTATAAAACTGTATTTAAAAGCATGACTGAAATTGTACAGTCTCGAGTGCTACATAAATACAAACAGTATTATTATTCTTTAACATAATTTTAAAAATTGAACAAAACTAGATATTATTTAATTTAACAAATTAGTACAATGATATAAATTATATAATTGTTGACGACAGCCATCATTTCATAGTATATTCGTACAATCCGACTAATACCGACCTTAATCTTAATCTACTACGCAGTCTACTTCAATTTGACAGTAAACTGACATTTGAAAAAATACCAACCTCTTTAAAATTCGCGCATCAATATTACTTAACAGACACCTTACGTATCAAAGACTAAAGATATATTATGCAACTTTTTAATCGCTAATCCGCCTAACCATTTCAGGAATATATTACAATAATGTATTACTGTGTATATATGGTAGTAAGCTAGTTCTGTGGTACGTGATGTTAATGCAAATACAAATTTTATACACAATTAATCCTTTATCAAAATTACATATAGATGAGCTCAGTTCAATGTAATATGCCAGAAAAATACCTATTAACTGACTACTTTCAATTGTTTAAAAAACAATTTTTGGAAATTGAGGGCAGATAAAGCTATGGGTATTTTAACCAAATAATCTCTGTAATGAAAACAAAAAAGAGTAAAGGATATGAGAAAAGGGGTAGCCAGAAATGAAAAGGCGTGACAGTCGGTGAGACTAGAGATTTTAATTAATAAAATTTACTCAAAATGAAGTCGAAATGTCTCAAAATAACATCAGAGTGGTAAAACTTGGCTTTTATTTTATGGTAAAAAAGATATAGTGACATATAAGAGTAACCAGAAAAGATAGAAAAAATAAGTAATCAATTTGAATTAGAAAATATTTTGAAAGAAAACATATTTAAACTTATTAGACGGCAAGCTATCGTTATAATGCTTTGCGTGGTTTACTAAATTAGGTATAGAACTTTGACTGTTATGTTATAATAAAAAATATTCATTTAAACTTTTTGTGAAATAATTTAAAAATAATAAAATTCATTATTAGATTATTGTTTATTAGTTCTCAAAACTTAAGTAAATATACATTTCATGATAACATTTAGAAAATATATTTCATAAAGCGTAAAATGGCCTATCAAGTGAGAAATGAATTGATGCATTCGACAAATCAATAGAAAGCAAATATGATTACAGTTTCATTTTGAAAATAATGTTAAAAAGTGGTATGCATAACATAATATTGTATTCAATCAGGCATGAAATTAGATTTTGAGCCAGGACATGAGAGGACATGTTTAGTAGCTTTTGTATCTTTTCAATACGTGTATAAAATAGTATAATGCTTCATTACTGTTAGTTAAACAATAATTCAAAATTGAACAATCTACCTGAGTAAACCGAGTGAATCGAATCACCAAATGACTTCTCCGTTTTTTCCTATTACTTCTCTCTCTTTTCCATTCTAATAGATATATAATTTGCTAGAATGAAGCCTACAACGCGTCGAGAGCGCATAAAACGACACGATAGATAAATTGAGAAAACCTTACCAAACAGCACAACCCATAGTTTGCCTATTTTTCTCACTTTCTCTACTTTTTTTGAAAATGTACAAACACACACACAAATAGTACGTAGAACAATAAAAAGGAGTCAAAGAGAAAGAGAGGAAGAAAAAAGCATGCGGGGAAAACTCTTTTAAAAACTGCATCCACGTGCTGCCAATAATTATAATGTCTACGTCGCGATGAATGATCAAATTCTGCTTCATGCAGGTTTGCTAAGAAATAAGGCAGTAATTCATCTCCTTGCACTAGCTACCCATATTATACATTACAGAAGCCAATATTGTAGTGAAATACTCCTACCATTCTCTCGCTGAAATTACACTGCTATAAAAATGATAATACATGATTCCTTCTGGTATACATTATTTTAGCGATTCTCTACAAGGGGGAATAGATATTCGGTCTTTGATGATGATTACCGTTTTATACATCACCGATAGTGCACGATCCAACCACAACTTTTGCAAAAAGTTAAAATATTTCTCTATAAATGCATTGTACAGTGAGAGAAGGGAGGGAAAATGAATGAAAGCGGAGAAAGCGAAGGGAATTGATGGGTAAATTGACAAGAAACAAACAGAAAAATGGAAACACACAAGACCTATAGTGTATGCGATATTATGTACATGCAGTCAAAGAGTAGCTGAGTTTCTCACTGCTCTTCAAATGTCATGTTGCCTCGTGCTTCTGTATAACTATGTATAAGCTCAAAGGAATACGAGAGTTGAAGCAATTGGGAAAATGAAGGAAAGAATGGAAGGAATGAAGGATTTGAATATTGCTGAAGGAAAAAAACAAAGTTGTTCTAACCCCCGAACTCGATCAATTGTGACTACAGAAACAAAATCAACCCATTATGCTGACAGCTTGAATGAGTAAAAACGGTCAAGAGCAGATATTTTTCTTGCTTGCTTATCGGAACTATTTTTATAAGATAATTCAACTCGAGAGAATATCAAGTGTCTCCTTAGTCTTAATACATCATCTTCAATTCACATCAGTAATACAAAGCGTAACAAAAATTAAAAATTAAAATTGATGATTATTTAATTAACATGACTTATCAAACTGCTATCGTTTATTAATAGCATTCTTCTCATCGATGTGATATTATCAGCGATTATTGAAGAGATTAAAGGAAAATCGTCATTTGAAGGAAAACAAAATACAAAATGTCTTTGGATACCAGTTCATATTAAATTTTATCCTTCTTACTATAGCCTAGTCTTACACTACATAAGCACTACGACATACATTATAGGGTGTTCATTGGATACGTATCTATACATTATACATATAATTCATGAATATGAACCTATAAAACAAAATAAGGCGTAATTTTTCCATTTTAAAACATGGCGGGTTTGTTCGCTGTCTAAGTTTATTTTTCCATTAATAAACGACTGCACCTTCTGCCTTTTAATTGCTTGTAAACGTGTGGGTATTTTTAATAAAGAAATAAGATATAATACAACTTTTATAAATTGATGTCTTTTTTTAAGGAACACATATATTAATTGCATAATAAAGAAAATGAGACTTTAATTACTTTTAAAATATTTCAAAATATATTTTTAAATGTAATGTATATTTAAAACAGACATTTTGTCAGAATAATAAATTTTAATATTTCAATGTTTTTTTATAAAATATTTTACTTGTCATATTTACTTGTTAAACTCCACGTAAGCATTCCTGCTACATTGACTTTACATTTACCTGCTAATTTTTGGTGTAATACAATAAATTTTATTTTTTGCACGTTCTGATATACAAAATTTTGTAGTCAATGTTGATATTATATAAAAAAATATAGCCCAAAATAATACACCCAAATTTTGATTGTGTACACACGGAATGTAAGCCTACCTTATAGTACTTATATTTTTACCATAAAAAACAAATAATTCAATATTTACATTATAATTTTCATTTTAAATCTAACCTTTTCTAATCAATGATATTATTTGAAGGAAAAGATTGATAAATTGAAATGGGATTCCAAAAAAACGTTACTGATTTTGTTAAGAGGTTCAACTTTGGCTAACAAACAATGAGTAGGTAAGTAGCATAAATATAACTTTACAAAGTTAAATTCCTTCAAATTATTAATTTTCTCAATTATAATGAAAAAATTTACGCTAATATCAAGGTAGTTTCACAACTTTTCTATGTGACTTTTCGGGATGACATAAAATATCCCCGAAACCTCTTTAATACAAAGCTGCTTGTAAAAGATAATATTTAAACAATTTCCTTACATTTTTATTATAAATATGGGCTGACAAATCATTTCTCGGCATTAAATGTAGAAAATTTTTATTTATTGACTAACTCACCAGTGGCCATATTGTCGAGACCGGCAATGATACCCGGATAAGAACGATTAGAGTTTGGCGTGGAGGCCAGAGATCCGGGTATGAGTGGCGGTGTCTCCGAGGCCGAGAGAGACAGGGAAGTGGGCCGGAGGAAGGGTCGCACGTCCCCACTGAGGGAGAGAGTCCTGTGTACAAGGCGCAGACTCCGCCCCCCTCCCACCCCCAAGATATCCTCTACGGAGTTTCTCGAGCCACCCCCCGATCGTCCCCCTCCGCCTGAGCTGTTGTGGTGGTGCGGATGATAGTGTGCCGGATGGTGGGAGTGCAGGTGCAGGACCGGTGGAGAAGCGGTAGATCCCCCGCCTGAGGATTGTTGGTGCTGCCCTTGGTCAGACTACACAGGAAGGACGGAAGAGAATAGAAGTTTGGAACACAAGTTAGTGAAACTTGCCGTTTTAGAGTACTCTTTGCCTAAAATGTTTCATCAATAATACCAACGTTTATTAAAATTCAGTATAACACCAAGGTTTATAACAACTACAAATTTTGGGAAAGTTTAATATAATTTTTCAAAAAATATTCGGTTTTAGTATACCTAACTTAATTACTAAACGTTTTATCATAACTTATCAAGACTTACATAGGTTCCATATATTATTCTTAAATCTAAATAATACAACAGAAAATTATAACAAACATCAAAGTAATCCAATTATAATTAAAAATCAATTCCGTAATTGTATACTTTATAAAAATGAATAATATCTGCCCTAATGCAATAAAAACAAAACCAATGATTATATTTCCATATATCTGTACACTATTGTACAATATAAAAGCAAGCCCATATTGTTATTGCCATCCATCGCAAACATCAGTACTTTTACTGAAGACAAACTAGTATGGCAGTAATCGATAGATATTATATTCGTACAATTAGTAGTATACTTTGGAGTAGAAAGTTAAATTGAGCTAGGAGTTATAAGTTGAGCTGTATGATCAAGTTTATGAGGGAAGAAAATATTTTCATAGATATTGTGCTCTCAAGTTTCGACCGCGAGGGATCACTATAATCTCTGGTTATAATACAGCCCAAGGATTCACGAAGTTCAACATTCGAAATTCTATTCGCGATAAAGGAAAATTATACAGTCTAGACTAGACTAGGCTGCAGGCAGAACAAAATAAAACCTTCTATGTTTCTTAATGTAAATAATCGTAATATAGTTCAGTAAAATACTCATTTGATATTTCTAAATTCTTTATTACGGAGTATATATTATATGTTGGTGTATTATTAATTTGAGAAACATAAAATGTTGACTATCTAAGAGTATATTTATATAACACTATATCTGACATACAAGTCATTAGACTTTTGATATAGAAATAAAATAGAGAAATTATAATCTCAATTACACAGAAAACTACATTATATAAATAAAATCATTATAAATTTGTCCACTTCATATTACCGAAATAAATTCAAATTTTAACTGAATATATTATGAGTTGAATATATAACATATTTTATTAAAAAATCATATAAAAGTTTTAAATATTTAGTGTAACATATATATTATCAGATCCGGATATGAGATAATTTAAATTAGATATTTACAAAAAGGTAATACCCGAATAAAATAAAATTTTAGTTTTAAAAAAGTACGTTTTAATGACTCACACTTTCATGGAGAAATAGTTTTAAATTTTATTATTTGATAAAAATATATTTGAAAACAAAAAGACAAAGAATTCTAAAAGACAAAATAACTATATAGAGATATGAGCTGTCATATTCCTAAACGAAAAATAAATGAGTTCATTTAAAATAGGGATAAAATTAATACTATCCATGTTAAAATCATATTTTTTAGATAGAATATAAATGAATGGCCTACCTTTCTACCACCGCGTGAAGGGTGTAAATGCAATTTTAATGACCGAGATCGTCGAAATGCCATTTTGAGAAACTTTTTGGGACACAAATAATTTAACTTCACAAAAATAAAATCCAGCAACACAGGGGCAAATCCGAAGGTATCTATTGTTTACCTGTGTGTATATGTATAGATTAATCACACAGTTGAGAGAATAGGTTTTGATATAATCCAACAAATAAACACAAAGAATACACCCTATCACCAGCCACAGACAGTCCATAGGGAGACCGGCTATTCGGTGTCTGTAATATGCGCTAGTAGTAATAGACATGTGACCTCATCCGGTCAAAACGATCAACGCAATAAGTAACTATGCAGACACTAAAAACGGCTTCTCTATCCGATTACTACGAAAAATGGATTATAGAATTCCGTCCCTTCCCTTTTTATATACCATCTAAACAACATTTATCTAGACGTCAGTATCATTCGACCTTTAGTGCTTGTAATGTAGTGCATAGCCCACGGCAGTTTCTTAAAATCAGTTTATAAAGATTATAGATTATGACGTTTGGGGGAGAAGCTGGCAGAAAAATAGTGTCTACAACTGGACATAGGCCATATATTGTTTATTTCGGATCCAATCAATCCTAAAATTGTAAGTTTGAAGTCTACATGTGGATGACATTTGTTTTCCACCCCTTCGCTATTTCTTTAAGCAAGATCATTATAATAGTAATAGACCACAAATACAGTATTCTCCGTTACCATAACCCATGCCATTTCCCCCTAAGTAAGCCTTTATTAAACACATATCAGACGAAAGTGTAGACATGTATTCACGTTAATATTTATTTGGTCAAGTGTTTCAAGAGAAGGGAAACCGCTAACTACCCCAATGTTGTAAATAATCTATGCTAATGTTTTATAATCTCTTCCTTCCTCTCATTTTCTCAGCCAGCAACGATGAAAATATATTTATATAATAACATATAGGTACTTTTCCACCTTCTTCTCTGCACACATAAAAGTATTACATCTCGAGTTGTCAGAAAGCAGAAGTTCAATCACGGCACGGCGTTAACCACAATCTAGACATCATGGAAAATTGATAGAGAAAAGTGTCTAGAATACCTACCCGATCATTCGCTAACTACTTTTTGCTGTCATCACTGACACCATACTAGGGGGTGTCGTTGACTACGGCAACTACGAAAAGTAATGTTACGGCTAAGGCGCCGATACATAACATTAACTACACTAAAGCAAATAAAATCTTTGGAAGGAAGAAAAAACTGAGAAAATTAGCTCGTGATATACGCAGGCTACCCTGCAGGCTATACAAGCCATTAGATATAACATTCTGCAGATCCAAACTTTATTATCGTATCTTCAATCTTTCGATTCGATCGACCAGTCAGTTAGTTCAATCTATCTCTCTTTCTATCCTTAAAAAGTACGCTTAAAAGCTACAGATTTTGAATCATTCTGTTGACTTCACGTATAAGTTCTACATACGGATAAAGTACATTTGACTACGCATGTCTAAAAAATATATATAGTAATGCAGAAAAAATACCGAGTAGTCTGTATCCATTATATTTATATATCCAGCATTTATATGCAAATGTGTAGCAGGATATAATATCATCTCAGTTTGTGACAATCATCAACATTCCAAAAATAAAATTCATTACTACTTCATATTACATCAAAAAGTTTGAATCAAATCCTAGAAACAGGCCAAATATTATTTAATAAAAATAATGTTATTACTATGTTGCAAGGAAACAGAAAAGTAAGATAGTTTAATTGGAAAAGAGTTTTTTAGCATTACATTTAATTAAACGATAAAAAAAATCGTATAAGTAATAGAAACGTTAAAAATATTTAGTAATCAATAATGTATTATTGTATATAATTAATTTTCTAATGTACTCACACACACGTATACCTATAAGTTTTCAAAATGTGTAACTAAAACTTATAATATCAGTCTTAAAACTGTAACTATCGAGAAAACAGGTATAACTTTACGCAATCTATATGAGCTATACATACTAGCATAACATGAAATATACGTAGGTTAAATATTTTTGTTTTAATTCTTATAGAATTATATATAGAAGTATACATATATATATATAGAGAGTATAAATGTGATTCGAAAACAGTAAAACAATTAAATCTACAGCACTCAAGAAATAGTAATTATTGAACATCCGGGATTTAACTATACATCAATTAATGTGAGATAGGAAAAGCAAAAATCAAAAGGATTTTATACAGAACGAGGTATAAAGAGAGAAAATAAAAGAAACATGTACCATTATTTTCATGTTTTATACTATGTTACATGGCATTGGCAGATAAAAATACATTAAAAATAAAATACTAAGATAACGCGAAAAAAAGAAAAACTGTCCTAGATACCGGTTCATAAACGATTTTCGCATCTTTGTCTCTGTTTCCTTTTTATCTCGTAATTTATCGTATGACAAATAATTATGCAGACATAATATAATGCAGTCAATGGAAAGAAAAATAAAACGCTAAATCGTTAATACTACAGCAGTTTAATACTAATCAATGCTATATTGACTACATACTAGTAGTATACTATTCTCTGTGCATATTAAATATCTCTATAATGTTTCATGTACCACACAATATATTTATTTATATTATGCACAAATCAAATGGCAATTATCTATAGTTTAGACATTCTGTAAACATGTGACTGTTCACTATAACCATATTTCAATTGGTAGGCAATATTGACATACTAACACTATAATGCTAGCGTGATCCGAAATATAATTATACCAAAATCAACATTATTATAATCCTTTTGTTATGGTAAGTAAATGCAGTTAATTATTGATCAAGAGTATGTACATGTATGTACATATATGACATTGTAAACCAGTTTGTGGAATTGATTACTACAATTAAAGTGTACAATCTATTTAAGTCATTGAAAAGCATACACTATTATTTGATGCTGACCTTAAATAACATCTAAATCTTTCTAAAATGTGTAGTGCTATTGTGGATGGAGGTGGGGAAGGAAGAGTGTGGGGAGCATTATGCATTTACATATTAAAAATACAGAAACTTTACAGGCAATACAAATTACCATTATGTATATTATCTGTACAAAATTTGATATAACGCACGTTTCTAAAATTAATAATAATAATATAATAACATGTACTTCAACATAATTAATTATAAAGTTTGGAAATAATTAAACGACTGAATTACCGCCATAAAACAGAGCTATGAAAGTTACCAGAAGTTTTAAACAGTATACAACTTCAAGATAGAATGTTAGATTATAATTAAATATTACATATTATAATGACTCAAAGCTATATTTTTATCTGGTCAACACACAAGAATGACTATAACATTTAATGTTTCATGTATTGTCTTATGGCAATTATAAGCTATTTATTAAAGCTAAAAGATACATTTTTAAATCCTTTATTATGTTTTTGACATAATTTATAAAATAAATTTGTAAAATTCCCTAATCTTATATATTCTTAATATAAGGATATTTGCATATTATTTGATTTTATAGGTCGCTAAATCATTTTATTACTACACCTATAAAACCTTTCAAGACAATTGCATAGTATGCTTTATGAATATCAAATGCCATAAAACATTTTGTCCCAGTGTGAATATGATGAAAGTGTCCATTTTCACAAAAACTTTAGTCGGCAATTAAAATACAGCTCCCAAATATGTGTTTAAACAAATAATACTTACCACAGAACCAATTTATCAATGAAGTTCATGCTGGTATATTTCAGTCATTGTGAAATAATTATAAAACTAACCTTACTTGTAAATGTCAAGTTTTGATAGAAGACTTTATTTTTTTCTATAAGTAATAATAGTTATAGTTTTTTTACATATAAATTTCCTCTAGGTTTCTAGTTCTTTTCCAAAGAATGTCAAATAATAGGTCAAAACAATATTTATAATACGATCTTTTAAAAATACGACATAAAATGAAACAAAATTATTTTTTGAATGAGAAAAGCACTAAAAGTATATTCATATCGATCGAAGCGTGGTGCCAAAAATGTTATGTATTAAACCTTATGTAGCAATTAACAGCGAAAGCGAAATGCAACTAAAATTGAAAAAAGAAATCGAATATAGGACACCAAAAATACATAACTAGCAAATTAAAACGTCATTAGACACATCAAGAGAACGACGCCTTTAGTGATTTGGGAACTAGATCGATATTATTTTAAACTGCAGCAACCAAACCACTCCAAGAAATGCCAAAAATTTAGCAGAAAGGACTAGAAAATTAGGTGATCACCCTGAGATGAGTTGTCGATCCCCCGAAACTCCTCGGGCGATCCATCATTCGGATGAATGCCTGCCTACGACGCATGGACGGCGCCATTGACGAAGTTTGATCAAAAGAGGATGAGACACCGGCAGCCTGTTTGCGCAATTGAACAGCAGTGGTGGCAGCCTGAGAGCTAGACGAGGAAGAAGACGCCTTGGGAGACGGCGATTGTCTCTCAGAGACGGTCGACTGTCGTACAAACGTCTCAACAGAAGGCCGTGGATGTTCGGCAGCCGAGAAAGCCATAATCCGACGCAGGCAAGGACTAGTAACACTGGTGTTGGCCGAGCTACTCGTCTCCAGTGATGAAACGGGTCTTCGTCGGATCAGTGGGCTTGACGACGTCACAAGTGTGGCCGAAGACGAGGCAGCATGCCGTCGGGGGACGCGTGGACTGGTCAGGCTCTCCCGACCAATAAGAAGAGGCGCTGTTTGTTGACCATGACGGTGATGAGAGGGGGATTCGTAGCTTGTAGAGACTATTCTTCGGCGGGATTTTGTTGTTGGCGAGTGTGCTATCAAAGGGTTCATGTTTGTGATACCAGTCAAAGACTCCCCAGCGTCGCAGGTTGTTACTTTTATCGAGAGAGAAAGTCCTTGTCATTCAGAATGTTTTGTGTTGTGTTATGCAGTTCCGTGCTGAGTTTATTCTTTTTCTTATTCGAGAAAACAGAACAAATTGCGGTGGACATCCTTCTATTTTAGAGTTGCTAAGTCGAGCTGAATTGAACTGCTCGATAGTGGATAAGCATGCGCGTGAGAGTCAGGCGGCACTAAAGACTGGCTGATTGGAGGAGAATTGACGTGAGCACAGACACACAAAGAGAGGGAGCTAAACTCCACAGTCGTGTCCTCTTCCCGTTCTCGCCAAGGAGCAGAAATCAAGAAAAATTATGGGAAGGGTGAAAGAAGTTGGAATGATAGCGCCGATACATTAGCATATTACATATAGTTCCAGGAGAGGGGGTTGTCGAAGAGCGGCAATGGAAAGTGAGCTTGTTGACTAAATCATTTCACTCGTCCAAATCGAGGGTAACAACAAGCACGCTGTTTGATGGTGTGGTGTTGTGTGGTCATGAATGAGTGAGCCAGTTAGCCGATAAACCAGCAAAACTATCCCCAACACAACAAGCAAGAAAAAAAGAATTGAGAGGAAAGATACGAAGCGTCAATCGGAAAGGAATTAGTCTTCTCTCTTTTCCCTTCTTCCTAGAAACCACACACACACTTACGACAAAACGAGATGAGGGAGGAATGGAAAATCAAATCAGCGATCAATAACTGGAGATCGGGTTTTGGTTTAGTTTGGTGTTCTCTTGGGTCGAGTAGTGGTTTGTGACGGCAGTGGTGGTGATAACACTCATCTCCTCCATCATTGCATCTATGCATTTATTAATTCATACAGTAGCACTGTTTTTCGTACGCTGAGCGAGTGAGTGAGACTTAGGTAAGATAGCCAGCTAGGTGGCAGTGTCACATTAAGTCTCCGTGCGGCACAAAATCCTCCCAATCTCCATCAACTACTAATTTTATACAAACTTGTGGGATCTGAGATGTAAAAGGAGAGAGATAGATTTGCCAAGGAGACCACACGACCAAAAACCATTTAGAATATTATATCGACGAGCGAAATGTATAGGCGAAAACACAGATTCACAAACATACAGAGAAAGAATTATCAACCTATAGAGACTATAACACTTTGCGAGTCTGCGCATATACTATACTATTGATATTCCTTCATAAATCATCTGCATACAAATCAATTTGTATAAATGTACATGTAAACGGAAAACACAAATCCTCCAGCGATCATGTGTTATGTTATCTATCCTAACCGTTTATTGGCTCATGTCCCCAGAAACATGCACTATTTATTCAGTTGGCTGTTAACAACTATAGGATAAATATATACGTTCGGACGTCACAGACTATAATAGAGCTTAAGCGTACTGTTGCAGTGGTTAGTATATACATACTCTACCTCATTAACTCAAGATCGAGTTGAAGAAATAAATCCGAGAAAACAACAACATCTAAATGGTGTTTGTATATTTACATTAACCGTTCTCAAATACGAAAATAGACGATACTACTGCCACTATACGTCTTGTGACCTGATGTGTTACATTTGGGTGACCGGAACAAACAATTATGGATTAAAACCATAAACCATCCATGTATGTACAGAACTACCAGTGAATAATTCGACAGTGGAATAATGCTTGTGCATTTCTATCTTATATTCAATGTTATAAGAAAAAGTATACAATTATTCGATGGTGCTCCCATGTTGTTTATTCTCTTAACGATTCAACAACTCTTGAACTGAAAGTGTGTGTACATATTGAATATAATTAAGAATGGGAAGATTCGTTCACGGAGTTTACAAAAAAATCTAGGAAGAGAAATAGATTTGGTAAGCTTATGTATTTTAAATTTATGAACATTGTTATGTAAAAATAATATTATATATATGTACACACGTTACAGGTAGGTATTTCTTATATATTTCCTAAACACAGTCAAATTCCCAAAAATTATCGATAACGTTATTTTAGTATAACAATGTCCAAAATCACAGGCTAAACTATACATTATACATACATACTGATCAAAATCTATTGAAAGGAATATTCCATAATATTATATTATACAAATAGTACAATATAGAATGGCACACAATAACTTAAGAAAGAGTTAACAGACCATTAACGACTTTAATAATGTCCATGTTCTGTCAATATATTGTCTCAGAAATTTCTATATTTATACATAGTTATCATTTCTGAGAATTGTACGTCTATGTAGTATATATATATATATATATATATTTATACATACGAAAACACGCTATACAAAATAATGTAAGACATGTTTATAATATAAATATATATATAATATAAACATCAGTTTTTGTAAATTAAGCTATAGACAAAAACAATTATTCATAGATCATTTTAAAAATGAAACAATAAAGTGAGCATGTAAAGAAAATTCAAATAAATAGTTTATCTATTTTCATGATATATTTGAAAAGCATCTAACAAAAAATGCTCAATTGTACGTCATGTTGAAAAATAAAATGTTAGTCATCTGATGCTTTAAATTGAAAAAATAACATTTTAATACAACAAATTTGTACTAACATTTTAATCCAAAATACAAGATTATTGAGAAACTACATTTAAAATATTTTTCTATCTACATCATGGTTTAAAATCAAAAATGGAGAAATCGACTCAATTAATTTTCGACAATCTAAAAAATCTTTAGTGATTTTCTATAACACGTGTCTATACACTTATATAAGCATCACATACCCACCCATATATGAGTCGATAATAGTATTGTACAAGTACATATGTACATATGTACATCAATAAAATAGCTTGTTAAAGAAAAATAATTGCCACAATTGCGCACACAATTATCAAACACCTGTATGTTTCACTTAAAGAAAGGCAATCTCTAAATGTAACTAGCAATATTTATATAGTTGTACATAATAATCAAAATGAAGAGCTAAGTATAAATATTAAAACGCATAATATTGTTATTCATTTGAAGGATTCGTAAGAAGCTAAAGCTGTTTTAATTTAAAAAAAGGCTAGTTAGTTTAGCCTAAAATACGGAACATTACACAGAAACACTTTTCTAAAGTTTAACATAAACTTAGAAAGGAAATATAAATTAATTAATATTACAGATTCAAATTTTTCATTTTTAGTTCATACGCTAACGTTATATAAACATTCAATATGGAATATGGGTGTTTGTATATAATATTATGTAAAAGTAAGGTTAATACAGATTTATAAAATTTAACATGTGATCAAATAATAAATGTTTCCAAATGTTCTGAAATATAGGACTTGGTGATTCATAAAATATTCTAATTGTAAAATGTGCAAATTGACTCACATTTACAGAATTTATAAAATTTCGAATTCCATTCGAGTACAGCACATATTCTTCGAGACGAAATACCATTATATATTTTTTCTGAATAACTGTTCTACCCGTAACATATATTTAATAAAAAAATGAAGTTTTATTAAAATTTTCCAATGGGAAATTTAAGAAAATTTATTACGCGAACACGACATGAAAAAGTTAACAATAAGTGTAAATAAAATTGTATGCTGTCATCATTTCCAGAGTTTCTTATAGATGCATATTTGTAATGCTAACTATATACCTCATGGTCAGACAACATTATATTTGACAGTTTAAACAAGCATTTTATTAGAAACACATGTATATCTTTTGGCAGAATAGCATTCAATAAAAACAATGATTTATGTACTTATATGAATAAGTCATTCAATACTATATTTAAAAATTTGCTAATATAGGTACATAATGTTTTACTTCAACTTAGTGATTGTACATTATGAACTAAACTATGATGCCTATACTATTAATAAAAATAATTAATCCGTTAATAACATTTAGAATAATTTACTGTAAAAGCAACCTTTCCTTTTAAATCCAAATGCTAAATGAATTGAATACCAAAACAAGTAATATACTTTATCTAAATCAAGGACTCGCCATTTAATTATATAAAAAAATGAAATCTTTGAGTACACATTTTTTAAATTAAATAGTTAGATACAACAAAAATCAATCCTTATTTCGTATTAAATATTAGTCAAATTCTGCGCTGTATATAGAATAAAACTTCATAAAGGAACAACTAAACATTTGAACCCAACATATTAAACATTCTTTATAAATTGTTCAATAATGCAAAAAACGCGTTTTATATTAAAAATGTAATGGTAGAAAAAATAAATAGTTCAAAAATTGTAATACGAGTGTTTAGGTTAAAATTAATCAGTAAATACAAAAAATACGTGAGGGAATCCTAGAAATAAAAACTACAGTTCTAAATTTAGTTAATTTGTACACATATAACAAATGCTATACATATTAACTGCATAAAGCTCAAAAACTCATTTCTTGCTAAAATTTAGGGAAATATTTTTAATATAAAGATGAAATGTGACATTCAAAACTAAAGCTAAATAAGAATTATACTATTGTCGAAGCAAAAATGTTAAACTATAATAGCCTTTACTTTAATTAAATTGATAAAAGTTTAAAAGTGAAATAAGTTTGGCGTAAGGATTAACTTTAAGCTAATTGGTAAATAAAATGTTGTCTACAACCTTATTTTCAAAGAATTAAATGCACTGAAATCTATTTATATAAGTTAAAGGACGTGAGACGAAAAGAAAATAATTATACACAAATATCAACACGTATTAACGCTACATCTTTATGTATATGACAAGACGTAACATATCAGTAATAGAGCGGGTGAAGCGCTGGCGCGTCACGTGACCCCCTTCCTTCCATTTACAATCGAGTATGACTTCAACCAACGATAGGGCACGGAGAATCATAAAAACGCGCACGTCTGTTATAGTCATTCTATTTCTGCTCTCGCCAGTGAACGGTCGTATTCTTACGCGTTCTCGTTGTATATGTACATCTCTCCTCTTCGAATAATGGTCAATCGGTCAAAATATCCAAAGGACAAATTTACGTAAACAATTCCTCTGTTGACTCGTTCAATCTGGAAAACCAGCTTTGTCGTCTCTAACAATTGCCTAAAAGCATCTGCATTCTCGCGAGTTTTGTTCATGATTCGTATCGGAAACGCCTGTGAAAGAACATTTTCTATGCTCCGCTTTGTAAAATTTAAACATTTACAACTGTTGTAGTGCGATGTCTTTCTTGTACTTGTTATAACTGAAATATACTTATTTCTATGGATAAACTCGCTATTTTTTCTATTTTAATCCGAGTGCATAAGACTAAATAAAAAGTTAAGATAAATATAGAGATATAAAAAATGTATAATTGATGGTTAAAACAACATTTAGATAATAGTACAACAATAATAATGAGTGGATAACATGGAGCAATTATCTGAATAACTAATATTTGCTAGGCATGTAGTACTAATACCAGCCCAATCGAAGCCGCGCACGTTGCTTGACAATTTAGCCCAGTAGTGTCTGACTAAGGAGGGAAGGTAGGTCGCAGTAGAGCTCTCGCAGTGTCTTGGGGGCGCAGCACTCCTCATCAGCGACAAACAATGCAAGTTGTGTCTGCACTTGGTATTCAATCCATTCAATATTTGCACGTAAGTGGTCTCGTGGTTGACTCGGGTCCGACTCGTCATTGACTAGGGGGAAGCCAATAATTTCTCTATCCATGAAGATGCCTTTGATGCTTGAGAAGACGGGACTTTTGAAAAGCACCGCTAATTGCGAGTCGCTTGTAGTCAGGCTGATCAATATGATCATGTTGATTGACCGGTCGACCGTTTTAACACAGCGATTAAGTCCGCCTTAGAGTGAAGACATCACTGGTAGATGCTGTGGCTCAATAATAACGTTTGTCACAATGCTGGAGAGAGAGGAGCGAGGATACGACCGTTCTCTACCGTTAACAAAAGCGTAATGAATGAAAACGAACCCAAGCGTTCTTTTCAGACCCATCTCATTGGCTCAAGCCTTACTCGATTCTGATTGGTCGGGGGGGGGGAGGTCACGTAACTGGTAAGCGCTTTACCTATCCTACTACTAATATCATATAATATTATGCATAGTCCAATTAAAATTGCATTTAAAACTAAGCGAAAGTAGATAACTCGAGTATGAACGAGAAACTGCATGTAAACGTACTAGAAGTTTTTATTGCTCACACAATGCATTTTATTTCGTAATTATACCACATACCTTAAGTTACATATAAAAAGCATAAAAAACCATTAGTCGGATTCTAGTGCGTACTCATTGTATAAATTAAGTAGTGATAATTTAAAACTACAGGATAATACTAGAAAAAAACGAAGTATTAAAAATAGTTGATAGAAATGTAGGCTGGTAAAAAAATCAACTATCAGTATGTTAACATTAAATAGTGAACGTTTATTATTATGTGTATAGATAAATTTCGTAATTAATATATTTTTTAATGAAAATTAATTAGATCGATGCCGAACCAGATTACAGTAAAATGACATATATTTCGCAGATCTATTAATGAACAGATAATGTAAGCAAAAAAGAGGATAACTAGAACAATTACGCCAATTTCTGACTTCGCTTATTTAATTTATTAATCTCACAATCTTCTTAAAATTCGTAAAGACTATCTTTATGAAATAATCTAACCAAATACTAATATTTTAAAGTAGTGCGCTTCAATACTGTAAACGAATAAATAATACTAAAATTAATCACTGCTTTTATATTGCATCATGTTAAACTATATTGCGGTAACATAAGCACTGTTTCAAAAATCGTTTATAAAATACTTTAAAAGCACTAATTCACACTATTGGTAAGTATGTAAAATAAAATGAGGTATGTACTCATAAAAAATTAAATGTGATTAATAGGTTTAAATATTGTGCCACAGATGTAAAATAATTATAGAATATCAGATAGTCTTTATATATATAATACCTGAGTTGAAAATTAAAATTTAAATAAAAGATGTGTTTTTCATTTTTGCTGAATTATGACGCTTTTTTAGAATTAATTCTATTCTTGAATTTCTACGGCAATTCAATACTGTGTTAATTCAAGTGTATAATTATCCTAAATTTAAGCAGCGTAAAATAAATGTGTTTCATTTATATTTACGTTATACATATTACATATTTCAGAGAATGTAGGATACATATAATAAAACCGTTTTAACAGAGATGGAATAATTTCTTTTGTAGTACGAGCTATACGGTTAACATGTATTAAATGAGTCAACTAATAAAATGCAAGGTAAAATCAATACGTGTTACTTTCTCCTGTTATGTACCCTGGCCATAAACATTTGTTTTGCTTCAGACAAATATTGTTAAACATATTTTTTATAGCTGTTAAAAATAGGCTTATTCTCTTCGACATTAATCAACATCTCTACAAGCATCTCTAAAGCTACATCACAAAATCTCTGGGTCTCAACTTCATGATGACCTAACCACTTCGTTTTCAATATTGGGTTTATCAACGAATGTTTCTAAAACAAATTGCGTATAATAGAAATATATGAAAATATATATGAAATAATTATGAAAATACCTTAAAGAATTCGTTCATTATAAGGTATGTACCTATGTATAATTGAATTGCATAAGAAATTGTACTTCTATATATTATGATGTGTATCAATATAATACAACTAAAAATTTCCCAATTATTAATCTTATTTTCATTCTATTTCAATACAGTAATACTAAACAGGTTTATACAAGACATTTTTCATAACTGTAGTTTATATTGCGGTAAAATTATAATAAGAAATTATGCCTGTATATACTTAATATACTTAACTGTGCATTCATATGTACGTTAAATACTTCCATTACTATGAAGCTGAATACCTACAAAAGATAACAGTTTAATAATCAATAGAGAATTCCTTGGGAAGACTAATGAAATGAAAATGTTATATATATTTACAATCCCGAAAATATAATGTGTACATCATGCATATGTGGTATAATATAGTAGTTAAAATATAAAGTTGAAAAGGTGTTATGAATGTACATAATATTTATATTACCGTAATAACACAGCCGTAGAAATGATTGGGGAAACGAGAACAGGCGTTGATTAATTATAGAGTGACTACTGAATAACAGGTGATTTATGACTAACATATATAAAAAACCTTATAACAATGTTTAGCATGCATATATATGTCGTGTCAAAATGAATTAATGTTGATTTAAAACAATATTATTTATTATACACGTAAATACAGAATAGAAAAAGAGTTATAATAATAAATTAACTTTATTTAAAAGGAAATTTGGTATGTGGATTTTTACAATGAATAATGGTATAAGGTAGAATATTTATTTTCAAATATACGTAGACATACAATGCAAAATGCACAAAGGTAGAATATACCATTTCTGTTATAATAATGAATCTCCAGTAAGTATCATAAAAACAATACATTCAATTTGATTAAATAGTTCCCAACATCAAGTATTTTCGATCATAGTGAACAGACATTATAAAATAATTTTAAAAGTCTAGTCCTTTTACTACATTTACTACTATCTATTTAATGTATATATCTTGAAAATAGATCATCCAATCAACTTTTCGAATGTATATATCTACAAATTATATATGTAGTTGTCTAGATAATTAAAAAAATATGCATTTTATGTTTTGAATAATGAAACTATTAAACTAATAGAAGATAATTAACACTGACTCTTGTGTAAATGTAATAAAAACAAATAACATGTCACTTATTGGATAACAATGGATATCTTCCTTGATGGGATACTTGTCAAAGACTGGGCCTGACTTGTGGAGAGGCGAAACAATAGCAGAACCATTTGTAATGGTCTTAATTCTTCCCGGATATGTCTTTCCGTAGTAATCAACAAGTACCCAATCTCAGGATTGTATTGAAATTGGAACCTAAACAAAAATAAGTAAACATACCATCACTTTATAGATCTTTTGTACAAATACATAATAATAAACACTCATTTGATAAAGCAATGCAAATAGATCATAACACAAATCTAGTCTATTAGCAATAATGCAGCTTAAAAATTATTGGCAATAACATAATACTAGATACTAAAATATATTTTAGAAATTGCTTACCTTGGTTCCTCATCACTTGATCCGCATATCACCAAATAAGCAACTGAATACTTTTTATTGGTCTAATTCAGTCATTTCTGATGCCACTTACAATTTGCTTGGATCAAGTGATGAGGAACCAAGGTAAGCAATTTTTAAAATACTTTTTAGTATCTGGTATTATGTTATTGTCAATAATTTTCTAAGCTGCAATATTGATAATACTAATAGACTAGATTTGTGTTATGAATGATCCATTTGCATTGCTTTATCAAATGAGTGTGTTTATTATTTAGTATTTGTACAAAAGATCTATAAAGTGATAGTATGTTTACTTATTTTTGTTTAGGTTCCAATGTCAATACAATCCTGAGATTGGGTACTTGTTGATTACTACGGAGAGACATATCTGGGAAGAATTAAGACCATTACAAATAGTTCTGCTATTGTTTCGCCTCTCCACAAGTCAGGCCCAGTATTTGACAAGTATCCCATCAATGAAGATATCCATTGTTATCCAATAAGTGACATAATAAAAAAAACTGCAGAACCAACTCTTGTTAATGAAATAGGCCAATATAAGTTTGATTAATACTGATTTTTCAGATTTGCATCATGTACATACAAGATTGATGAACACTCATTTGAATTTTTCTCTACTACTATAAAAACATTGTGCATACAATTCACATTTTCATTCACACTCTTTTACCTTTTATTATTAGTTACGGCTACCAATGATATCATTTTTTATATATTACTATATAGTACAGTAATGGCTTATTTGTTAATAGTATTATAATGAAAAATGTACTAAATTATTTGCTTTCATTTTTGTTAACATCAAAAAATCTTTTGAATTTTTGTTTGTGAACTATTTACATATTACAGTACTAAAATTGTGTTAAAGTTCTATCTTATTAGCTATCAGAAAATTGTTATGACTAAATAAAGTATCACGGACTATCAGTATTTTGAGTCATATGTACATTAATCACTTAATAATTTTATAATTACCTATACATATTGTATAATATAGCATGTATGTACTTATGTATTAATTTAGTTCATAATTATTAATTACCTAATCAATTGTATTAACATATGATTAATTATAAGTGGTTGTCCATTATTTGTCTATTCCTTTAATATAACAATAGTATCTATACCGTATTCGGTGAAGTTCTAAAATAGCCATGCATTTTTTTGGAGGCCCTAATGTGCAACATGATATTTTCAGGACATGTTTGGGACATGTCATAATGAGGTATTACTATACACAATTTAGTATAGTTATCAGTTATTTGCTATAGATAATTAAATATAGTCAAAATCGGTCATTTTAACAAAACATTATTATTTTGAAGATATAAAAAACGGACAATAAAAAAAACATAATATTGACCAGTGATATTTGTTTATATTAAGTTAGTGAGCAGAACAAAATGTAGAAAATAACCCATTTCATTGTCAGCCTTTTTATTACATTTTTTAAATAGGTCAATATTAGCATTCCCACTATTTTGCACAAGTTTTAAACGTATATAACCTTTTCACCACATTCGTCGCCACATTAAAAATAAAATTAAACCGAAATCGCAACTAAAGCATTCTCCACGATCATCGCCACATTCAATTTTATAAAAATTTTACAATAACCATAACCATTATTTATAATTTAAATAACTGTATCACTAACAAAATTAAACTAATGTAAACGAAATAATTTATACTTTCTACATTTTAAGAGTAAAGTAAGTATCTTTGAATGTGGTGGAGACCATCAAGACATTCATTTGAATGTAGCGATCGATGTTTTTCAGAAACTACACTTCATGAACGGTATACCAGAGTTAACTTGGTATCTTTGAATGTGGTGGAAACCATCAAGACATGTTTTTAGCCAATTGTGGGTACCAGAAGACAGGTAGGAGTACGATTTCTTGCATGCACCGTTTTCTCGACTAGATCTATGGAATTGTATACGGCTTGTTTAAATCTGTAAATACTTTGATTAAAAAGCATGAATACCGTTCATGAAGTTTAGTTTCTGAAAAACATCGATCGCTACATTCAAATGAATGTCTTGATGGTCTCCACCACATTCAAAGATACCAAGTTAACTCTAGAATACCGTTCATGAATGGGTAGTTTCTGAAAAACATCGATCGCTACATTCAAATGAATGTCTTGATGGTCTCCACCACATTCAAAGATACCAAGTT
>JAYRBW010086359.1:0-45362 GCA_036023295.1 Invenusta paracnida
CATTCTAAGGTCGTCTCTAATTTGTCAAATTTAGTCATTAAAATGTGAATACTTTTAAGTAAATAGAAAAATACATGATTAAATTGAAGTTATAAGCGATTCTAAAGCATAAAGATGAGGATTACTTCATCTTCTTCTGCACATTTTCAATGGGCGAGAGTTTGCCCTGGTTTTGATGAGCAGCCAGATGATAGGCCAGTTTTCTTAAGTGCTCCAGGAATTGTTCCCCCATCTGGATATCAATAACTTGGATGCTCTTGATTTTTTCCATCTTTTTCTATTTAACGATTTATTACAGTGGATAGTTAACTGTACAAATGAATCCAGACAGCTAGAAAACTTGAATCTCACAAGTCACCACTGCTCAACAGCCAATATGTTATACACGGCTATTAATACTTTATGCAGTCTTCCAACTCTTTTTTCTTTAAAAGATATATTCAATTTATCTTGAAATTGTGTTTATATTTTGTTTTACCTCTGAGATTGACTGCAAAAGTTTTCAAATGTAATTGAGTATTTAAAAAAATTAAAAATGATAGTTTATAAATGTTTTATTTGTATACAAATTATATTTAAAATTGTAATATTTTCTTGACTTTATAATATTAAAATTATAGTGTAGCAAAATCATTATTTTGATGTAATATAAAGTAAACTGTCTATTTAAAAAAAGTTGATGGTTTGTTTGTGTTATGATTAATATGCACTGGTACATATCTGAAACATTATCTACAATCACCGTTTATTATAAATATCTCATTTTTACATAATAAACAATAATGAAACACTATATATATATACATATATTAAAAAAAAGAGAAAAATAATACATCAACACACGACACTAATCAATAAAATTTTAAATTCTTGTATGAACTAAACCTATAATAAGCAAAGAATGATAGAATTATAAGATTAAATTTTTAATATTTAGCTTTAGGTAATAAAGAAAATGTTGAACTTATAATCCTATTACTTATAAGCCTTTTATTTTATCGTAATGTGTGTGTGAGTAAATGTTTGTATTGTTTAAATTTAGTTATGTGTAAAACAACCTTAACGAAAAAAAATTGTTAACTGAGAAAAAAGTAGTCTTCAAAAAAAAGAGATTTCATAAGCTGATTTGTCTGATTCCAATATCGTAACTTTAACGAATTTTGCTCATTTACACATTATTTTATATTCGTTTGTTATATTTTTTTAATATTTTTGATATAAATAATTTTATTTTTTCAACAAACTAAGAAGTGTCGAGTCTTTTGAAATACATGTAAAATTTAGTTTCTGAATGTTTTAAATCGCTCGGCAGTTAAATAATACCATACTTTTTAAAATAATAATCTATGCATATATTCAACTGAAAACTTTACTCATTTCTCGCCTTCTATTATTAGAATAAATATATCGGCTAAAGTTAATTTATATATATATTTATTTTTGTAATCTATTGCTGCTGTTTTGTTTAATAAGTACCCATCTGTCATACGATATTTAAATGATAATTTAAAATTATCATTGAGTATTAACTAACCTTTCTTGGCCTGACTCTATTTTCCTTAGTACAGTCTTTACTCCATTAGCTTATTATAAATGCCATTCATAGAAAGAGAGATAAACTCAGTTTTGTACTATTCTATAAATGGACTTGGAGGCACAAAATGTATACATACGGACATAAACACACATTAATTTCCTACCCATACCCTACATAATCGATTAGCTTTAGGGAAAAATTGTACGCCCAACAATAGTTCTACGGAGATATGAATATAAGACAGCATAGTATGCAGGCACTAGTCTCCCTCTCTTTTAGCGCTGCTGGTAATGCCTCATTTTCCTCTCTATTTACTTCTTCTACGCTGCAGAATGTTTGTTGAGCTACATACAAACATACAACAGCCGAGTTGCTGTGAGAACGCTGCCTTAGTTTCCTCTATAACCTTTCCTCCTCGCTCTCTCTCTCCCATTAGAGTATTCTGAGAATCAAGGAATTCCTCCTGTTCTGCTCAGCCAATGAATAGCCTTCAAAGTCGTCCTAGTTGGTTGATTTATGTAGTGTTGAATGCAGTTAGTGGGTGTGTTGCAGCTTGTTTATAGCAATATAGCTACCTATAAGATATACATAGATAAATCGATGTATTAGTATCCCGTTAATAATTGTCTGACTTCTGTATATTCACTGTTCCATACCGATGATGTAGACTAATATATATTCAGGAAACCCAATACGATCTGCATTATTGATTATTGTTTACTTTGTTGAATAAAATGTTGACAATTTTTGAGAAACACATGAAATATTACTTATTAATTTTAAAGTATTAATAAACGTTTTTACACCTAATCTATAAAAATACTAACACAAAATAGAAAAACATTTACCCTTGGGCGTTTGATAGCTATGTAACTTAGTGTATTGCGAGTTATATTCTATTTCAAATTTCACTATAGATTGGCATAGATATAGATGATAATGAACTATCTCCGTAATGTAGTTCCTTTTTTAAGTATCATTAAGTATTTTTTAGGGCAGGATAATAAGCGGGAAATGTGTGAAATGAATTTACAAGTCTCTGATATGTGTCTCTACTAATTCTACGTATTATGTATAAGCATGCCTTATAAGCTATATTTAATGTATGTTGTAACTATTATCGACATAATATTAATGCTCATCGTCGGGAAACGGGTCTATAATATGTACATACAGGTTTTTATATTGTAATTTTCGAAGAAATCTATAGCATCTATCGATCATATTAAACTGTGAGTAATAATGTAATAGCGATAAAGGTACACTATCTGCATAAATTGTAACTTTCATTATTATTTTTTTTTCTAATCTTGTCTATATGAAATATAGTTATAATCTAGAAGTGATATCTTTATGTGATTTTATATATTATGCCCATATTGTGCTCTTATTTCTTTTGTTAAATTGTCCATATATGCTTTAAAATGTAATGTTGCAAATTTTATTATTTTATAGCTTTATTATTTATCTTTTATTTCAGAAGTGATGGTAAAAGTCTTTGACATACCAAACCGTAAGTTTATTTAATTTGCTACTTTATTTTTCGTTATAATACTATTAACTTGTGATTTATATATATATGTATGCACATTTCGATGAAATATGAATGACTACTTACACAGTGCAAACATAGAATAATAGTGTTATAGCTTAAATGCGACGAATATAGTAACTTAAACATGAATATGGTAGCTATTTATTATATTTATGAGATAAAGCACTTCATAGATTATTC
Organism: Invenusta paracnida; assembly: GCA_036023295.1. Lineage (NCBI taxonomy): Eukaryota > Metazoa > Platyhelminthes > Proseriata > Coelogynoporidae > Invenusta > Invenusta paracnida. The sequence continues at coordinate 3,273 of JAYRBW010086359.1, forward strand.
AAGTATTTTTTAACCGAGTTTATTATTACTAGTGCTTGCTACATTATTTTCGCTGTATATTATGTCTCTGCTTTATTTCTGTAATGTAATAACCTGTAATTATAAAATACTATAATAAATGTCAAGTACCTGGAAGCAATCATTAATTATTTAGATAGTGCATTATTGCTGTACGTATTTAAGAATATTAATATCTATATAAGTTTAATTATCTGGTTTATTGTTTTATATGAGGTCGAAAAGGGCGAATCTAACACGAAAAATTAGAATACACACAATACAAATTCCATTCTCATATTTTAAGAACGAATACTTACTAATGGTAATTTTAATTGTCTTTAAACTAGTTAAATATATATTTTAGCTGATTCATTGGCATAACACGATATGTAATAAAGTAATATTTATGTAATTAAATTTATTGAAACAATTATCTTTACTTTAATGTCTCACAATTAATTATGCTTATTGCTCCTAATTCATCGTTTTAAATAACAATAAATATATTGAATATTATATTTGTATTGTTTTTCCTTGTTAAGATATAATTATTGTATTGCTTAATTACAGTAGACGCGTTATATAAACCTAGCCAGTAAGAAGCAAAGTTTGCTAAGTCTGTTCCAATAACCAGAAAATGAAAAAATACTAATTCGCGTATCTTTTAGGAGGTCTTCTATTTTCTACCTGTCATAAAAACACATACTACTTATTACAAAATTATCTACTATTATTTAATCAGTAGTTAAAAATACATATTTCCTGTAATTGTTTCGCATAGAATTAAAAAATGTAAAAAGCCTTTATTTGTTGAAACTAATTTGTTTTGTAGAAACAATTTTGTTGTAAATTTAAGCCTTTTTTTCATAGAACCTGTTGCGTAAAAGCAATCAAGGTGTCCTAAAATGTCTCTATCTCTATGGAAACAGCTGCGCCGGGTAAGAATGCGACCTCGGTTACAACAACCGGGCGAAATAGTGAGGTGAAGATACGAATGGAGGACCCTTCTGAGCTGGGACAACAAGATCCGGAGACTGTGCATACGATGCTCGCTCGAACAGTTCTCAGAGCACCGGATGACCAACCTGCTTTGCTCTACAAGGCTCGTCAGTCAGACCCATGGACCACCATCACTTATCAGGAGTACTATGATCTTTCGTGTGCAGCCGCCAAGGCCTTTATCAAAGTGGGTTCTTCGATTTAATTTTTTTTTAGATTCAATCAGACGAGACAATTTTCAACTTGGGTGTCTGATACGTATTCATTTAAATATACATGAGTATATTATACAAACATAATTTTTTTAGAATTAAAAATAAAATCGTAACGAATTTACCCAAAGGAAACTGCATCTATGCAAGAAGTGAACAATCGATCTAAATCAACATAATTAAAACAATTAGACGGAGAATTTATTGACGCATTATTGAAACGATAGTACGAATGAAAATTAGTTACTTTCATAAAAACAAAACGTGATTCATGAATAGATGCATTAGATAGTTGAATTTTAGAAACCACCAAACAGTTTCTCATTTAATTAAAACAATAAGGAAATCATAATAATATGCACCATTGTTATTTATTGAAACATGAAACAAAACTATAGACTTGAACTTGTTTAATATACAAAGTTTCTTTATTGGACAGTTTGAAATTATATCGAGTACGATTAAATTAAACTGAGGCTTTACAATAGTAAAATTATATCGAGTTTGATTGTAGCTTAACAACTTCACTATTAACTTAAGTTGATAGTAATAAATAGTCCAGTTAAATACCTACGCAATTATGTCAGAACATGTTTGTTCTTATTGTTATGCTCTCGGTGTTAATATTAGTTTGAACTTAAAAAATCAAACCCCGTGCTCATATTTTAACCGAAACATTACGTCATAATATTATTAAATATTTAATTAATAAGTCTTTGTCTGTGGTATCAGCTCATTGGGGCATATTTTATTTAATGTGTTAATTCGTTAAATCAATAAACGATGGTTTGCAGATTAGTATTCTGTGAACAGCCACTGATTAAAAAATACAGAATTGAGCAGTTATTTAGCGTTAAAATTGAAGTAGGCGAACAGTAATTTAATAAAGTTAATTTAGTTGTTGACATTTTTATGTCTTGTAATGTGATGTTCAGTATATATTATAGTCTATTAGCTTTGGAGACGAACTTTCTCATGTTTGACTTAAAGTCACATTTTGTCATTTCTCTACTGATCTTCTATTATAGATCTTTTACATTTACAGGAAGACTTAGATTACAACAAAAATAAAAAAAGTTGTGATTAAAATATATAATGAAGTCTTTTGAATACATTTTTTGTATAACTGTTGAATTTGCATATAACTTTGAACATCTGTAAATTTCAGTGATTGACATTTTAACGGGTTTTTTAATGAGACGATGACCTTTAAAATGCACGATAGATGTTAATAGCATTATGTCTTATTCTCTTGAATATATACATATTTTAAAGAAGGGAAGATGTAGATATTTCTTTTAATCTATTTATAGCTTCAGATAGCAACATTTCCTGCCACCTTATTCACTGTTGTGTTAATATTTATAGTCTTATTTTGGTTTCTGTATAATACAGCAGTATATAGGCCATATACTAGTATATGTATGTATATCGTTAAATAAATACATAATATATCCTATATACGTACAACGTGTGTTGTTTAATACCCAGTAGTTGTATTCCTTAAGGACTGCCAAATATGCTGCTGTATCAAGTTTGTGTATCTCATATTTGATTTAATAAGCGTTATTTAATAAAATCGGATTTTCAGCATAAATTCGGAATTCTATATTTATTCGCTCTTAACGACTTTTTATTGCAGTCGCCGAATATTACTTTCATCTGTGTATCTAAATATACCGAGTATTTGTGTATATCCTAATTTCTCCGAAGTTGTGGCATTCCCGAGGATAAAATCATCCCAAAACTGATGGGAAAAACTATAGTTAGTAACATATTAACATATTCGTTTCATCGGTGAAATCAGTCTACTGGCTAGAAAACTATTATCGATGTTTTTGGTTGGCAGTCTAATTATTGATCGAATTCCGTCCTGGCTGTTTGTTGATAGAATCTATTTGAATATTATAAAGTTTCTTCTGCTCTCTGTTTGCCTCGTTCTTTCTATTAATAGGATGCCTACTTCTCAGGCAATCTAATCAGGCATAGAAGTCAGCGGTGTGTCATACTATATTTGAAACCTCTGATGGGAATATTCGCTATTTTCATTTTACGACTGTTTTTTTTAAATTTATTTCTACAAAGCTTTGCTATCTTTCAGTATTTATATATTTTGTAATTCTATGAGAGATTAATATATTTCCAAATTTATGAATGTACAAGATGCTATCGTGTTTGCTATAGTATTTTTAAATATTTGTATTGGTGACTACTAGAGTTAAGCATATTTTACTGAATAATGGAACTACCTTAAAATTAAATCAATAAGACGTATAAAGTATTTCATTAGATATTTAGTCTTCAATCATATTATTATTCGAGTGTGTTGTAAAAATATTATTAATATCACAATATTATAATATATTAATATTATTACTAAAAAATTATAGGTATTTTGTGTAGTCGATTACCAATCCTTTCCTCTTAAATTGATTAGTTGGGTGTGGATCAATTCGATGCAGTTTGTATTCTTGGGTTCAATTCTCCTGAATGGTTCATCTCGAGCAATGGCGCCATCTTTGCTAGAGGTCTTTCTTGTGGTGTCTACGCGACCAACGGCCCCGAAACCTGCCAGTACATCGCTGAGAACTCGGGGGCAGTGGTTTTTGTTGTGGAGAATGAGGCGCAGATGAACAAGATTCTCAGTATAAAGTCCCAGTTGCCCAAATTGAAGGCGATTATCCAGTACAAAGGGACTATCAAGGATAAGAAGCCCTTCCAATATGAGGTTCGTGTGACATGTTTATGTTTCTCATACTTCTGTTTCGTGACACTTGTTGCTTTCCTCCTGTTTGTAGTGGAAGGAACTGATTGAAATGGGACGCGCCGAATCTGACGCGGTTCTTGAGCATCGTCTGCGAGATCAGTTGCCCAACCAATGCTGCACTCTCATCTACACTAGCGGAACTACTGGCTTCCCCAAAGGAGTCATGCTCTCTCACGATAATGTAAGTTAATGGTGCTAATAATTCATGTGAAGTAATACTAACAATGATATTGCTTAATTTAATTATATTTAAACATAATATTGTATTTAATTTATAAACTAATACATGAGGCATTTTATTGTATTTAAGCTAATTTATTTGCAGATTACGTATACATACTACCATGTTATTTAAATTATTTCTCTAGATTGGCATATAATTTTAATTTTCAAGTAAACGGACGACCGATTAAAAATGTAAGCTATGATAGAGTGAAATGTGAAAAACAATAGAAATATAACAGAAATTCAGTCATATTTTATAAAGTACGACTTAAATTTAGCTTGATACTAAAAATTAAACATTGATCAGATTCTGAAGTAAGTTCGTCCAGCTTTTATTATTGCTAGACTATAACAGTTAAATGTGATTACGATGATTCTAACGTTAAAGTTGTCTATAATAATATTAACAATAAGCTTATATTTTGATATAAGTACACACAATAATTATTATACAAAAAATAGATTACCTAAATAAAAAAACTTACAACACTTGCTATTTAATCAAATGAACACCATATTAATTATTTTATTGTCATTGATTTATTTATGCATATTTATTCGTTTTCGAAAGGTATCTATAATTATATATCGTTCTCAATGTTCTTCTTTTATGCAAGTTCCTTATAACTTTAATAGGCATATTAGTTGAAAACATGCGTTATATCGTAACTGAATTATTATCATTATCATAAATCAGTTTATTAAATAATAAAACCAGAGGACAAAAGAATAATTACAGAATGACAAAAATAAAAGTTAAGTTTAACAGCGACTGAGTTATTAGATTAAATTGTTCTTGTACGTGCGTGTTTTTGTAACTTTTCTTAATTTTGCTACATTGAGTATTTCTGTCATTTCGAGTTGGGAAAGGCATTTTTAACCTGTTTTGAGAATGTCAGTCAATTTCCCTGTTCAATTTTCATGGACTCTTCGAGTTCCACAATACGAGTCACGATACGGTGTAGTCACTATGCACAGAGTGGCCAATGATGCTCAGGCGTCGTGCTTTGACTTTCTCGAATGCTTGGTAGAGACCATCATATATGTAGAAGTGTGTTTGTAATGTGATCTTAATGTGATATGAGTTTCACTCTACAAGGTATTCTGGTGTCAAGTTTGGAGGTAAGTTCTTTAAATAATGTCCAAGTCTCACTGTTGTAGAGTAAAATACTTTGCACTATGGTTTTAAAAGTATCGATCTTCTTGTTGGCTGAATGTGTTGATTTCCATACTTGTTCTAGTTTGTTTGCGGCATCAAAGGCATGACTTATCTGGTGTTGAAATCTTTGGCAGATGAACAACTCAGCCACTGAGATACTTTTTCAGTATGACTTTTGCGGTATAAAATGTGATGTAACTAAATGGAAAGCCTAATTTAATATTAAATGCGTGTATTACATGTCTTTTGTATCCTACTTTTAAAATAAGAGTAGTGTAAAGGAAGTAATACGTATTAATGCATAGAAATGTTTTATTTTAATATGTTCGTACATCGGAAGCAATTAGAATGTTCGCTGCACTCTAAAATGCCACTCTTAGGAGTATTATAAGAGCTAGGAATCTTTAAACAAACAAGACTTGGAGGAAACATCAGCATTTACTGGAAATGACGACCTCCCTGTGGTATCCACCACTACTATATACTTACATACCAACATATTTGTTCATGAATCACAATCTTGGTAACCCTTTGAATACATTCTTTGCCTCTCCTTCTATTTCGACAGTTGACCTGGACTACAGCTGCAATATTAAACTGTCTACCAGTTTCTTCCAACAAGGAGATCCATCTCTCCTATCTTCCTCTGAGTCACAGTGCTGGTCTCATAAGTGATGTGTGCGCATCACTCTTTCTTGGAGGCTCTGTCTACTTCGCCCAACCAGATGCCCTCAAGGGAACCCTGGGTGCGACTCTCAAAGAGGTCCGACCCACTCTCTTCTTTGGAGTGCCTCGTGTCTGGGAAAAAATTCAGGAATCGATTGAGACGATGAAAAAATCTGTTGGACCGAGCAAGTACATAATTGATATAAAACATGGAGAGCGTTGCACAAAAGCAGCATGTCAAAGGCGTGCATTGTGAAAAGCGCGGAGGATAACAGATTGTTCTAAATGCAAACCTTGCTTAATACACGGCTTGAACTTTTCTCGTCGTTTTATCAAATTGATTTTGTATTTGTTTAATGTTCTGTGGAAAAAAATTCATGACTGTAATATTATACTGATGTAAAACAAATCATGTAGTACAGAGTGTTAAACAATTTAAGCAGATTGAATCGCGTAATTTATATGATAATATGAAATATAATATGTCATATAATTGTAAAGTAGATACACATCGGGGATAATAATATCACTATTTACTAAAACACCATTGAACACATACTACTGCTTTTATTTATTGGAAAACGTCTGCAATTGTTTCATGCTTTTTCACAATTAGAAATATTTTGATCAAGTAACTAATTTGTGCAGTCATCCAGGTTTACAAATTTAAATGAACGAATCAATTCTTTCTTTAATTTTTTTCCAAGGATAATAACATTTTGTGTTGATTTTATATGAGAAGATATATATTTCGTTATGAAACAATCTATTCATGTAATGCACAATGCTTTTATTAAAAATAGTGAAATGTAAAATGTAAAATGTAAAATGTAAAATGTAAAAAATTTAATTTATTCGGTCTGAGAATAGGTTGTTTCATAATGAAATATAAATCCTAAAATACTTGTTATTATTTTGTAGCATCTATATGTCATTATTTGCACGTTAAACTACTGAATGACATCACTATTTTAAATTATAGGATTAAATATTAGACTTACAGCAGTTTTGGTATTAGTGTTAACACACATATCTATATACACATTGGGAACCTCTTGGAATTCTCCTTTTCCCAAAATACTTCAGAAGTATCCCTAACGGAGCGTTAAAAGCTGGTCTCGGCTTGGATCGATGTCACACAATCCTCTCCGGTGGTGCACCAATTCGACATGCCACTCTCGAGTACTTCCTCAATATTGAGATTCGGATCCACGAACTCTTTGGAATGACTGAAAGCTCAGGACCCAACATCATTGCAATTCCACCTGATACTGTGAGTTCATGAGTATTTGCTATGAACACATTAATAGTATTGGTTATTATTAGAAGATCTCACATTTTCTTGTATTTCGAATTCAACATGCGAAGGAGTATATTATGCTCCTGTAAGTTGTCCTAAATTAAAGCTCTGTAACCGTTATTGCCATTTTAAGGTCATACAATACACTGCTACTAGTGAATCATGCAGTAACTTTCCGTTTGAAAAATTCTTTGATATCAAAAATTTAAGAAAGTTTAATAATTTGTATAACCCAATTTAAATTTGTGAATGCAAATATAGAAAACTTATACTTAAACAGTAGATCTTTTCTCCCTTTGGAGTCCGAACAACTGAATTTTTATTATATAGACATTAAACAATAGACTGAAAAAAATTGCAGAGCTACACATAACAGAATGCCCCACAAGTCTTGCTCTTTAGAAGGATTCCTACTTTTACACGCTTTATATTATTTTTGAAATATTCAACAAATGTTACAATTAGAAACTTTCGTACTTTAAATATTAATTGAAAGGGATTTGATTTTCTAAAAGCAATGCAGACTTGAAATTTGGTTTTGTAGAACTCCGCCTACTTTAAATTTAAATTTAGAATAAATAACTAAACTAGAATACTAATAATGAAGCAAATTGCTGCCTATATTTTATTTTGTAATATCTTCATTGGCAATTTGTAGGTACTAGTTATACATGAACCGAAATGATCAATTTAAAATTAGAACAATTAATTTTAATATAAAAGTAAGTTTTAAATTGGCAATCAATATAGATTATTTTAGCTCACAAATAAGTGATCTTGTTAAAGTTTGTATTCATATATATGCTTTGGTTCAAAATAAGAGGTTTTTTATATTTAATGAACTTTATTTTCTCAGTTCCGAATTGGATCCATCGGAAAGCAGATGCCAGGAGGTGCTACTCGCCTGGATCCCTGCGAAAGCTCACAAGAAGCCTTGCCAGAATCGGCACGAAAGGGCAGCTCAGGGGAAGTGTGCATGTACGGCAGGAATGTCTGTATGGGCTATCTGAATGAGCCGGAGAAGACTGAGGACCTGTTTACTGCAGATGGATGGCTCAGGTCTGGCGATATTGGTTATGAAGATGAGGATGGGTACCTTTTCATTGTTGGCCGGATTAAGGGTGAGCTTAAAGGTTATCTTCAGTTCTATGAGGATATATCTCGCTGTGAATCACCATGTAACAAACATGTTTTTTAATTCTAGGCAATAGTTTTTATTTTCTAATTGACAATGCTTAAAAAATTGGAAAAAGCTCTCAGTGATTTGAAACTTCAAGTTTACTCTGCTCAGTAAATTGATTTTATTATATACTATAATTACTACATATACAATAAAATAATGTAAACCATTCAAAGTGATAATGAACACGACTGCAAAAGCTCAAAACTACCTTTCTTCGCTGTTTCATGCTGCTTTTACAGTTTTACAGGGAAAATTCAAGTACCAGAATTTTTATCCAGTTTTAATTATTATTAAATTTTTGCAGAGTTGATCATCACTTCGGGTGGCGAGAATATAGCTCCAATTCCAATGGAGGATCGGATCAAAGAAATCCTTCCCGTCATCAGTAACGCTATGGTCATTGGGGACAAGCGGAAATACCTCACTATGCTCATCACAATCAAGGTTGGTTGCAAATATAACATCTGTGAGACTTTAGTTTCTGAGATTTAAGGATCAAAATTTCAATCATTGATTGGTATAAACGTCATTTTTATAGTTATTCCGTGCAGTTCTTTCTATATACTACACTAATGGGTTTTTAAAACATGTAGAAAATTACCACATTGAAATATATAAAGTATAAGCATCATCATTAATTGTATATTTATATCTTATATATATGATTTTATAGTTAAAAATTATATACTTATCAAAAATTATTCAGCATATATAAAAAATCATCCAATGAGGTTCGATTAGAATTGCTTCAATCTAATGTAAATATAGTGTAAATTTTGAAGAAAGTAAAATGTTTTACATACTTATTTTGTTGTATTTAATTGTTGAAATTTTATTTAAAAAATACTTATTTAGGCAGTAAACAAGCGGTTTGATCCATCCAGTGTGTTAGTAAACTTGTCTTGTGATTTCTATCTGTTTACCTTCATCCATTCGCCAGACAAATATGGATGAGAACCAAGCACCCCTGGACACCCTCGCACCGAATGTGATCGAGTGGGCCAAATCCCTCAACTCTCCAGTCACTACAGTGACACAGGTGCTCGACAGTCAACCGCCAGAGCTCTACGCGGCCATCGATGCTGCCATCAAGAAACTCAACGCATCCAGTGTTTCCAGAGCAACGCATATCCAAAAGTTTACCATTCTACCTCGTGATTTCTCCATTGCTGGCGAAGAGCTGGGTAAGACATATTAATAAACAGACTTACTTTAACAACATAGACTTTAGAAATAAATGTGTAGCAGTTGTTTCGTGTAGAAGAATATATGTTTTTTGGATGTCATTGATATATATAATGTAGTCAAATAATAAAACCTGTGGTGTGTTAACTGTTCATATAACTAAATACCAGATTATTGTTTATGTGGCTTCACTCATAAAAATAGTATTTATCAATATATTTATAATACTTCCAAAATAATTTTTCTAAATTTCGCAAATTTCAGCAATAATATGTCAAATTTGCAATTAGTCCGAACTAATTTATCAAATAGACCACTAACTCTATTTTTGTCACTGTATTAATATATCTAGCTGTGGTAACTTGATCAAGACGAAATTGTATATATCTTCAAAGCTGCATCTTCAACTGCTTAAAAAATTCAGTAAATTGTATAAGTTGTATTTCTTTTATTATATAAAATTAAACAAATAAATCGTTTGAATTACAGAAAAATTCTTTTTGTATAACGATAAAATTAAAGGGCATTCTGCAAAAATCAAATGTAATATCACTCTTTACAACAATTATTTCATTGGATAGCCTCAAATTAGCTAAACTGAAATTTTTTATTGATTTTCCTGATAAAGTGTAGGAAAATATCATGCCAAATTTGGCTACATTAAATATGAATTCAAAACATTATTAAAAAGTTAATACAAAACAAGTGATTAAATTCAACCTATTTAAATTAATTATTATGACAAAAAAATTGTAATGGAAAACAGATTTATATATAAGAAGATTAAATAATTCATTTAAAGTAACCATAATGTAACATAACATATTGATTTTGAGAACATTAATATTGAGTGAGAAAATAAGGTTTATCTACATTCTTTCTGTAGATTTATTGAAGATTCTGCATTAATACTTATTGCATTATGTTTAAAACTAACATGTTTGTTTTTTCTCCTTCAGGTCCAACTCTGAAATTACGTCGAGGAATTGTGGATGATAAATACAAGGACATAATCAATAAATTATACGAATAGTAGATAACATACCATACTACTCACTATGATTATAGCCTTATAACAACAATTATGATCTACAACACCTAACAAATAATAAGAATACTTTTACAACTATGTAGGTACTCTTTATCAAAATCATTTGATGCATTAAACACAAATGTTTTTCTTTGTAATATCTACTTTTATAGAATTTCTGTAATCGCTATGCTTAAATACCTTACATTAGTACAATTTATATATTTCAAGATACTATTACTGAGAATTTTATATTAAAACTTTATTTATAGCGTTTCTATTTTGCAGTTTATTTAATGAAACTGATTAACTCTGTTAATTATGCCATACATATTATTTATATTATTGACACCATTTTTATTAAAATTTTTATTAAATTGCTTTTTATATATTATCTTCTCTAATTAATGGTTGGGGAGCATTTTTATATTATTAATTTAAGGTTTTGTAAAAAAATATCCAAATAATACGTTACTTTATATAAAAATATTAAACCATTTATATAACATTTTGATAATATTGCCACACTTAAAAAATTGAATAATAAATGATACATATGAAACAATTATTTGAAATTATTCGAAATATGCTTTTTCTGGAATTATTCCATTAAAAATTATTGATTTTTTCAGTTCATTTTATTAAATACCTAGCTCTACAAATAATGGTTGTGGAAAAATATTTCCGGTAACTTTTCAGTAACTAGAAAAAAGTTCGATAGACCTCTGATGGATGCTTATACATTTACAGTTTAAAACTATTTATGAACAATAAATGCCACTTGTTATATTTACTCATTAGTGGTGAGTAACTATAATACATCAGCTTCAAATATACTATCTCTCACACCTTTAATGAATTCTAATACGTTTTTTTAAGTGAGTTACCCACAAAAAGTTCATGCGCTAATTTTCCAGAGTCATATCTAAATATGCAATAATATGTCCATCAAAATTGTCAATTTTTGTATTTATTAATTAATTATTAATCGTTAAAAATTTGAGGATTGTGGCGATAAACATTAATGAAAAAAGGTAGATCTGGTTCAGAAGCAAACAAGTCTATAATATACAATTGTATATAAAGTACATACAAGAGATAATTGATCAGCGTCGTCATATTTTATGCAAAAATATAAATAATGCTCCTCATTTGTCCAACCATCTAAGCATTATACAATATATAGTTCTATGACGTACATGTAGGACGATAGGTATGTACAGCAGATATTATTTGTCATGGACGAACTATATGTATACATATTGTATACATATAGTTCGTCCATGATGACAAATAATATCTTTCGCTGTGTTACTCATGAGTTGCATTCAGCCACAGCACCACTCTTAGATCCGCAAATCATGAATATTCACATCCGTCTCAGTATTTATTAATCTTGAAAGAAACGTCTGTCAAAATTGGATCACGCAGAGTATTCTCCATAAAGATAACAGCTACAACGTCTTTTAAAAAGGCATAAAAGCTTGAGTGAACATTTTTAAATCTATCATATTAATTCAAGTAAAATTTATCTTATTATAGCGTTCAAAGATCTAACAACGCTATAGGTGCTGTTTTACTATTTATTTTTGATTTTGATTTTGTGTGTATTTTGTGTATTCAATAAATATGTAAGTTTGTGTTATTGTTAGTTATATATATATGCTTATATAATTTATTTATAAATATCTATAACGTTCGACGTTTGAATATTTTATTGAACTCGATTGCATAAAACTATATGGCTTGTTTCTTGTTTTTCCAGTTGACTTGCTCATGTAGACGTATAAGGAAGTGATTTAATTTTTAAATTGAAAAAAATTAAAGAAATCAGAATCTCATCGAGGTGGTTAAATTATTCAATGATGTTTTCAAAATTGAAAGTAATATTGACTTTGCCAGATATAATAAATGCATACTGTCAAATTTTCAGAATGTCAATGCATGCGTGATTTACAAATGTAAACATATTTCTCATAATTATTTCATAGAAAATATAGTTGTTTGTATATATGTTTGATCCAACATATTTTTTAAATAAGTTGCTCTAAATGTTGTATTATAAATTGTGTGATATTTTACACTACTTAAACAACATTCTAAACATTTATAAAGTTGGTAACTACAGAGCTGAGACTATGGTCTGTGAGACTATTTGGTTTTAGTTACAATTTAAAAAGAGTATCGAATAAATATAAATCTAGTCGTGTATTTAAAAAAAAATTGGAATTTGCGAATAAATGCAAAAATTAAGAAATGCACCGCCTTTTACTGCATTTTGTTTTAAATGTGTTTATTTACACTATAATTTCAGTTTTGGTCACAGCGGGAGTTTTGTCGTAGTTTACATTCGCTAAAATCGTAAAAATGGGCACATTACTTTGATTTCTATTCTCTTTATTATTTGTGGCAGCTGCTAATTATATCGAGGTTTGTGCAAATATATTTATCCTGGAGTAATATTGTATGCTCTTAACATTAATAATAATATGAAATTTTCTGAAGCTGGTTTATTTTTTTACATTTGATTAAATTTTTAATGAGATTATATTTAATTTTAATATAATAGAAAATAATAATATTATTTATTAAATTAATATTGTATAATTATATTTATTGGAATAGTAATACTATTAATTTTTATAAATACAACTTATATTTAATATGCACATAAAAAAACTTCTTTTTTATTGAAATAATTATTAAAATAAATATATTAATAGTAATACTTAATACTCATAGTCATACTAAGGGTTGTGGAGTACTTGGCCATACATTTTTGTTTAATAAAAGAAACATAAAAAAATAAATGTAATTAACAAGTAACCTCTATACACTATTAAAAGCTGGTTGGCTCAACCACACCATGATTATCAAACATCTCACTATCATTTATGATAGTTTTATGATATATAAATTTAATTACATTTATTTATTATTATTTTACATTTTGTTTAATTAAAAAATAAAAATTACAACCAAATACTCCACAATTGCCCTAATACTATTATATATATAATAATAAATAGGTATAATATATTATATAATAATATATAGGTACTATATATTAAACATAATATAGGTTATATTCATTACTATTTTAATTTGGTATTTATATATAGCCTAAATATTAAATTATTAATATATTTTAGTATTATTTTAATTGTTAAGTATTAGTTATACAGTAATATACCTAGTATTATTCATATTATACTCCATTCATCATTCATAGTGTCAATTTATTATAATAATATCATTAGTTTATACATATAAAGGGATTGTCACTGACATATAACATATTTATATACATTTCAAATTATTTAAAAGGATGTCTTGACCTAAGTAAAAACCATCTTAATTTTCATATAGAATAAGTAACTTTTGTCATAGATTTTATTTCATTTATTTAATTTTTGATTTTCTACTCAAGAATTATATACCAGAATTACAGACTAGACTTAATCTTAGTCTTACTCTTAAAGCCATAGGTTAAGAAGCTAAATTTAAAAATAATAGTAATAGTAATTTTATCCAATGGCTCTATAGTGTTGAGTGTGAGAACTAAGTTAATACTATATTACTTTTTATAATTATATTATAACATAAGTATAATCTATGACTGCCAAGCAAGACCATTTAAGACATTAACAACAACAACAATATAGACCTCTGTATATATTATAATATTACTATAACTATAAACCAACCTATCAAAATTGAATAAACTTACTGATATAGATCTCCAAGAAAAACTAGCTATAATCTGATTTAAATATATTTTCTTTACAAAATTAAAACTTTTAACATTAATTATATATATTAAAAATATCAAATTTCAAATAAAATAATAATATTATAATATTATTATTTTATTTGAAATTTATATATTTATACTTCTTTAAATAGTTCTTGAGATATAAAGCTTTTAAAATATTATTTTTATATATATAATGCCTAGATACCTAGCTCAACTTATTATTTTAAAATCATTAGAAAACTATATATAGAATTCTGCAATTACTTATAATTTAGTTTATATTACTATCAACATTTTATCTATAAATCAGATATGATATTTCTAGTTGTACTTAATTTATTAGGATTCAAAAATACAATTTTTAGATTAAAAATGCCTATTACCTCTCTAAATACTTATTTTTATTAAAACTTATTTATTTTTATTTACCAGAACCAAAATTACATATTTATAAGTAAGTGTTCTATTTAGTTATTATATTTAATTCCTTTTTCACATTTGTCAAATAATAAATAAATACAAAATGTTAGATAAACAAATTTAAAATCAAAATGAAACTAAAAGTTGTATTTAAAAAGTTCTGTCAAACTAATTCCATATTTGACATCTTATAACAAGGTCCCTAGGCCTAGAAACAAAATATTACTAATTACTAATTTATTTATTATACACATATGTAATATTTGATTATATTCCCACTGGCAATATGATATACATATGTATATAAAAAAACTAAATTCTGCCATACATTTTTATCCCATATCATTAATGACCAAACATTATATAATGATAGGTATTCAGAAAATCATTTTTATTAATAACATTTATTTAAATTTCTGGAATAAAATTTATTTTCAAACAAGATTTATAAATCTATATAAACTAATCAATTACAATTTAGTTGATTGTTTAAATTAACATATGTTTATTATTAATGGTAGGTATATGCTATAAAATATTTCAACATGGGAAATAATAAGATTATAATAAAAAATGTGTAGAGCATGATCTTATTATGTATAATATCAATATAAACAAGGCACATCTAAAATACTTCTAAAACTATATCATCATTAACAACATTTTAATTATTTAATTTTTCTGAACATTATATATTATTTTTAAAGGTATTTAAGTCCTTATTTAAAATGATTACCACAATACTTTTTAATAGATGCTTTGTTATATATTTTGATGTCATCTCTAATTTGTGATTATTTTAATGAACATTGTGTTTTGTATATATATATACATATATGTTTCTTTAATATTCATTATTTTTATTGTCTAAATAATGTAAACACTTTGAATTTTGAGATATTTTGTAATTTTAAATAAGTAAGTATTCTGTTCAGTATTATTATGTAATATATATTATTTTTGCTTTAAACATAAATTGTAAAAAAGTTGGTTTAAAATTTAACAATTGCTTTTAATATGATAATAGTGAATTAAAGCTAAATTAGATTTATTTGTTTTAATATTAAACATATACTTTTTTTGTCTTGCAAAATACATCAAAAAATATAAGGACATTTTAAAATACTTAGACATATTTTATGGCCAATTTCTTTTTAATCTCAGTGTTTAAATTAATAAAATGTATCCATTATTGTAGTTTATATTAAATGTATTAATATTTAAAAATATATACACTTGCCAATCAAATTTAAATTGAAAGATTACAAATATGTACTTTAATTTTTTTAATTTTATTTCCAATACTATACTAATAATAATTGTATTAATGGACATAATAATCATAGCTCATTAAAATAATAAAATAAATATAATACATTTTTATAAAAGCCAATTTCACAGAATTTGTTATTATTATTTCGAAGTTAATATATATAAAAATAGTTACATTTGTGATACACTTTTCTGTTTAACAATAAATATTAGATATATAAAAAATGTAGTTTCAATCATTATCAGCTTATTGTTCACTTTTATTAAATTATGGTTTTATAAATCTTCTAGAGCCTTAAATAATGTTTGTTAAACAAAGCAAAATTTAAATAATGTGTACAAAAATTAGATATTTATATAAATCTCCATTTCAAAAAGATTTTTTTTAATTATTTATTAACATTATTTTTATAGTATATGAAATATACTGGATAAAAATGAATACCTAACTATTTTTTATGTTAAAATATTCTATACACTTTTATAATTGGCCTGGTTTTAAAATATCATTAAGTGAAAGCAATTTGGAGCTTTGTAGTTCAACTAGCACTAGTATGCTGTAATTGATTTGTCACACTATTTTTTAATAAGATAATATTAAACATATTCTTTATAAGATATAATTTATAAACAATGAATATATGATTTATATAATTGAAAAGGCAGCATATATTTAGTTTCGAAATCTTCATAATCGGTAGTAATCAAATATTTAATAAAAGTTGGTCCACTGGTTTGAAAATGCAATTATTGTGTGAAAAACCACTATAATGATAATAATAAACCACACAAATTCTACCAATAGTTTTTTACAATTATGTTTTTCCTTAATGTATTTAGTATTTAAATTTCAAACAAATTTTCGATAATAATTTATTTCTAACTTGACAAAAATAATTGTGTAATAACAGACCTATGCTATTTATAACTGTAATTTATGATAATAATTTTAGACAAAATGCTATCCACGAACTATGAACACTCTATTTCACAATGAGAACTGCATTCGCTCTATTTCAAAATAGTTTTTCTCACTCCTCTGCTCTCTAGGCTCTGAGCGCCTCAATTGACAGCTCTTCCTTCTTTGCTGACCGGACCAAGTTCCACCTCTCCGAACCTCATGTTGCCTTTATCTGCGGCAAACCCGCCATGCACTCCACCCCAGCTGGATGGGTACCAGACCATCTCCAGGACTGCATTCAAAACCCTGATGAGATCCTGGCCTACTGTCAGCGTCAGTATCCTGGACAGAAAATCGCCAATGTCGAGCCAGCTCAAATGGAGGTAGGCATCTCCAACTGGTGTAGTTTTCACGATCAGGACTGCTCTTCACGGCAACATACAAGCCATGCTGTTCGACCTTTTCGGTGTCTAGGTGAGTCCAAACCGCTAACTGTATTCTAAATACATTATTACATTATTTGAAACAGTCGATACTGTTTATTTATCTCCAACAATTGTGTAATCATTCTAGCTTACAGCTGAGATATTAATGTTTTATATATCATTCCTAAAACAAATGTTTCCTCAACTTTTGCAACTAATATGATCTACCTTTTCATGTTTTAAATAATTTTCTTTTGGATTACATTTTAAATTTAGTGCACACTGTTTAGCTACTAATGGAAATGGTTGATGTTATCACTTTTTGTCTTCTAATATGACAATATTTTTACTTATAAACTAACTGGTTGACGAAGTTGTTGTATTTACTTATATACAATTAATATTGACGATATCGCATTAAACTAATACTTTTTACTATAAGTAATCGAAATTGTAGTATCATTTTTCTTAATTGATGCATAATTTATGGCGCATCATTATATATGTATATTGAATATATTTAATACATAACTTACTAAGAATGTTTATGTATTGTTATTTTGATTAAATTATTACCAATGTCATGCTATTCCCTGTTTTAAAACGAGTATGCAAATACTCTAAAATGTAATAAGTCGCTTTCCAATTAATTTTGTTTTATTCTAACATTTAATTATCTTAAATGGGAACTTAAACTGTATGTCATTACTTATGCAAATAAAAAACATGCTATCAGGTAACCTTGAAACCACCTTTATATTACTACTTTCAAACTGAACATTTTACATTGATCTTACCTCGTCTCGCACCTTCGATCAACTCCAGGCAGTGGTTTCTGTAAGTACTGCGAATTAAGAAGAGTTCCCTTACATCAGAAAAAACTCTCTTTACCTCTGAATATTTTAGTCAGTCGTCGATATATTGATTGCAATGTTCTTGTTCGTCTACAATTGTATTATTCAAAGTATAATCATTACCTATATCAACTCGTGTACTCGTAATTAATTATATCCTTGCTTTTTTCCATTTCATCATTACTATATAGTACTATGTAATGTAACGTACTTCTTTACAATTTAGACAGTTTGTGGCACAATCAGTGTCTCGCATGATCCATACTTTAGAGGTTTCTTTCTAAACAATATTTTTGTAGTTTAGCTGCTACATCAATTTCCTCCGAACGTATGCATTCCAAATATAAACATTTCTCTGCTACTGAAGTCAATTTTTTACAAGTAATCTGTAACATATTTATATGTTATGCTGTTTTGTCTCCCCTTTTGCACCCAAAAGTAGCTTCTTCAGCCTGTACAAGGAGATTTGTCTAACATTATTTACTAACTTTAAAATTCCAATTAGCTTGCTATTTAGAGCATTTCTAACGATATCTTGATACTCTGTGACATCCTTCCATGGTCGCTAATATCCATGGAAACCGGAAATTAATATCACCATATTAATAATTCCTTCAATGATTTGTTTGTGGGGATATTAGCACTCGTTTAAATAGTTAGTTATTGCTCACTTAAACTTATACATTGATAACTCCAATTTATTTAGCAGTGCATTCAATTTAAGAATGGAGAACACACTGATTTTAACAATCTCTGTCTCCCATGTTTGATGGCAGGTGTGTGACACTTTTAACCATTATTTTCCTAATATGGCATTACATCTTCAGTATTATGTTTTCTCTAGTTTTACTTCTCTAAAATTTGGCATGCTTATTACTCTTTTAGAGCTTTCTATTTGTTGTTATAAGATTTATATCCATGCATCATTATATATATATATATATGTAATTTTAGTTTCCTACCGTATATTTTCTCTGTAGATCTTATTCAATTAAGAATTATTAAATCTATAGTTATTTTCCTATTGCATTGTTCTAATTTCGTATTTTTACGTTCAGCTCAATTTTTATTAATTTGTGTACAAAGATAATTGATTATTCTTTTTTTTTAAAGAAAAAAATAACTTATGCAAAACTTTGAAGCTATTTTTTATGTATGAAGTTAGTGTTCAATAAATATTGACTGTTTTTATTATAATGTCAAATTCTTAACGTTAAATACGTTATAAAAGTATGAATCTGCGAAATTTGAGCCTGATCCACAAACAATGTATAGATATTGTATAAAACTGTTGAACATATTTAGAACACGCATAACATTTTTTAAGCTATTGTATCTTTATTAGAGTTCCGACATATATTATAACAACCGTGTTTGGTCATTATACTCCCATCATGCATTATTAACTGTGAACTCACCAGTCTGCCATTGGCAACAAATGAATAAATCCAGTATCGATTACTTAAGCATAAAATATATTATATAAACATAATAATCTATTGATCCTTCTTTCTTTTTTCCCGCTAGGTTAATTTAGTATATATACTATTGAATGTGTAGTAGTTTAGATATGACTGCGTTTGTTCCAAGTTGACTAGGCTAGAGATACTTTGAGGAAAATGATAGAAAAACTCAGACAAATGGATATATTATCTAGGCTCAATATACGAAGCATATAATTCTATACATTGGTCAATTTGTATCTATCACACAGTTTCCATTTGTGTGCCAATTTAATATATTTATTTAATTTTTCTATAGACCAATCTTACATATTTACTCCAGTTTTTTTATTATTTTGATTTTGAAAATATACCTTAAAGAAGCAATGTCCTCAATAAACTTGTATTAGCTAAAACGGTGACTCAAATCTCATAAAAGTTTCTGCGATTGTCCAGGGGGTAGACTTATTTGCTTTTTATAATAGTCAGTATTTATTTAACAAAGCATATTAATCGTTATATTACATGTTTCAGAAGTATAGTACTTTTCAATGTTTTTAACAATTACCGAATAAAATTAACGTAGTCTTATAAGTATGTATAATAACTTAGTGAAGTATATTTTTTAGTATACCATACGTGTACAATTTTTACAAACGTTTTACTTAACAGGAGTAGACAAATATATTATTAAAATTTTGCATCTTTTTGATTAAAAAAAATTGTTTTATATTGCTTATAACCCATAAACTACTTTTTATTACACTGCCTACAAATATCATCATAACAGATGTATTTTAAATTTTACATAATAAGGTAACCACTATGTTTTTTTCTAATTGACAGTTGTTACTATTGATGTGTTTTCAATACATACACATGAAGACCCCCTTCCCACTTTCACCGCCTTTTTTCCCGTTACAAAGTACCTTTCTATGTAACTACCATACACTGAAAGTATATACGCACTAAATCAATGTAGATATCATTTGAATGAAATGCCGAGGAAATGTCAACTGACACGATACCTTGCGCACGCCATACACACATACTTTTGTAGACAACGTCGGCAGTAATGAACCTATCTATCACGCCCTGAATATCAAAGGTGCAAGTTTCCATTCGCAATCTTTATTGGGAGGTTGCTTTTCTTGCGTCGCCTTGCCGCTCTGTCACTCTCTCTCTCTCTGGCAGTTTTTTTCATACCTAATTTTCTTTTTTTTTGTCAGTAGAAGTTACTTTTGAAGATCTGTTAATAGTTTATCGGCTGGATTTATTGTACAAAGCATATTTGGTGGTCACGAGAACTATACATTTCTGCCGTCGTGTAATTCTTTTTTAGGCAAAGGGGAAAATGCACTTATTTTTTATATTTTTTATCGATTAGTGATGATGATGAATACAATATATATATATTATGATACAAAAAACGGTTTCATATGATTTAACCCTTTAGAGATCGTAATACGCGCATGCATGAATATTTCCTGATTTATTTTAAATAGCCTAGCATGCAATAGACTTATTGTTTACTTCTTAAGTATAATTTCTTTGATGGTTATTTATTATGTCTTACGAGTTAAAGAAATACTAATGTTATCATATATAAAATCCATAGGAACATGTCATTAATATATTATAATAACGTACATTTTCGCAATTTGAGTTATTTTATCATTATTAATTATATTTAAAGTGAAAAACAAAATTTCTGTTGAATAATATTGTATTTTCGAATACGTTAGGATATTAGTGGTCTTGCAACTGTTTTTTTTACTTATATCTTTTTTCAACCACATTTTGATATTCTTGACGTATGTATTTTATCTCCAAATATAGTAGTATTTATTTGTTTATATAAAATCTGTCACACTTGCAACTGTCCTGATTTTAGCGTATTCTTTGGTTTCTGTTTCAATACAATGTAATTATATTCATACATTATTCTATATATAATAATACATATAAACTATATCCTAACTTACAAACATTTCACAAGTATCAGAAAAAATGGTCTACTTAAAGTGGCCAATTTAGGGTAAATTTAAAATTTATATAATTTGTTCTGTTTTTTGTGTGCTACACAAACACATTATTAATATATAAAAGTGTTATTTTGCTGCCGTATGAATAACTTAAACTTGATATGTATAATAAAACAATTTGACTAAAATAACATATTAAGTGCACGATAATTTAGATGACCGGAAAAGTGTTACATCCTCAAAAATTGGATATTAAATTGAAATGTTTATAAATTATATTTTGAATTTAGTCTTGAGTTTTGTAGCTATACTTAGGTGCAAACTTGCAATTTTCTCTTTTGTGACTCATCTTTTCATATTTCATCGATCGGTGTTAGTATTGTGTTAGTATTTGAATTGTGGTTTGTATTGTGAAGTCACAAGAAAAGTAATTTTGTTCTAACAAGTTCAGTTAGCTTCCGTTATTAAGTACAGTGTGAAAGACACTATATGTGTGCTCAAAACAGTGCATAGTCTCGTATTAATGAGTCATATACACAATTAATACAATTATACACCTTTTTTTATTTCTATTGTTAAATTTGTCAAAACGCAAATATGTTCATTTGCCTGTTGGCTTAATCTATAAATATATATTACTCATATATATGTTACTCAATATACCTTATACATTACATTTATTTCCTACCCTATAAGTATGACCCAAGTATTCCAGCATTTTAAAACTTACATACAATATGTTGGAATAATTTTCGTAAATGTGTCATTGTATGCAAACCAAGATAGAAATAAAACATCATACCTTATTGAAATCTGTCTATTTATCCATTACGAGTCATTAAAATAATGACTAAAATATCAAATTTAATAAGAATACGTTTGTTATATTTGCAACAGAAATCACAATGTGAACCCATTTTTGAAGCAACTAAGCATGCTAAATTTCGTTTTTACGATTACTATGCAATTATATTCTCCATTAAAGCATTGCTGACGCTAAACATGTGATATCATAACATGTGAGGATCGGGTATATGCATACATACTCTTAATAAATGTTAATTCCGATTAAATCCTATTTTCCTTTTCTATCTATAATATACAGCTAATCTATACACGAAAGCAATATTATTTTAGTGTATATCAATATTTGCATTTACAATAATGAAAATGTCACTATATGTCATTGGTTCTATGATGAAATAATGTTTGTGTATTATTTGCTGCTATAGTAGCATGAGCTAGAGTTCGCCTTTTCCTTTATCATTATGGATATTCTATACGCAACGCGGATTCCCGATGAGCGCATAGGTTTTGAGTAATTCACCAATCTGCAGTGTAGTTGATTTTTTTGACGAGGACGAATTTGCCTAGTAAATGGGGGTTAAAGGTGCCTATAATTGTGCCAAACTATTACAAATTTACTATTTTGATATCGTGTAGGATATCGATAAACACTAAAAACTTGGCATTTACATTATTCGGATGCCAATGTCGGATCAATGTTAGAATATGATGTCTCTAGTTGTGAGTCTCACATTTCTAGAATAATTATTGAAGTATTATCGTCATATGTTTTGTCGCAGCATCGCTTCATTTCGCTTTTGACACGATTCACTTTTGAATAATGAAATGTCAACATTGATTGTTAGACTAAATGAATTCCCCAAGCGTGAGACATTTATTTCGAAATGTTTTAAGAAATATTTCTTCAAACTATATTTCTTCATGTTTAGTATATTCTTTGCAGTAATTGATTCTCACTCTTTATTGCTGTATGCACGATAAAAATATTAATATTTAAGTAACCTATCCAGTTATTCTAGTCTCAGAAGTTGAAATAAAGCACTCCAACTGTATCAACTATATAAGTGCATATGCTCTTGGGGTGTCTGTTTTTATAGCTTGTATTAGTTCTCTGACAGTATGGATATTTATATTTATACGTTTACTATAAAATAAACATTTATTTTTCTAGAATATTAGTGACATGATTCCGGTTCAGTTCAGTTGATTATGTGTCTTTTATTTATATAGTATACGAAAAGTCAAATAATTTGGCGGTTAAAATCAAATTACCACAACTTGTGCAATTATTGTCTACCTCCTAAATAGCTAAATGAAGGCTAACAATTTCACGTAAGGTTACCTTATTGAATTTTACGACTTGAAAAGGACCTATTACTGCGCATCTACATACGTGAAAATGTTATCGATGTGACAATCGTTATAATGCAGTGATTGATACCGACCTACTTTATCGTCCACTACTTTATACTGCTACCTAACTATATTCTCGATTTTATGCGGTAAAGAGGATTTGAGTCTGTTAGTTTGCTGGTAGGGTATACGTATGTATAATATAATATAGCATCATTTTGGTGTCTTGTGACTATATTATAGGTTATGTGTAAGTTCCTTTTCAAGTTACCTCAAGAGTACTGTACACTACTCTTTTTCATTATGCCTCCAGCTTTCATCAAAACAATGTCGGATCTAAGAAGTAGGTAGGTTTCTAAGTAGTTTCGTGGGTACCCAATTTTGAGAGTTGATTCGGTCATATTTTATGCGTGTGCGGTCTGTCCTGCAAATCTTGCACCATCTTTTGGTCATATATTCTCTTACCTCACAATTGTCTTGGTTCCACGTGAACAAACTCACCAACTTATTAATGTATATATCTATACTTAGTAGATTTTGTTAACTAGTTGCGGAGGTTTTTGAGATCCACCCACGTATCTCTGTGGAATACGTGGATTTGACCAGATTATGATATATACCAGTGCATACTATGTTCAAGATTTAAATGAATACTGAGGAAACATTATTCCTCAGCTGGAGGCCATGTAAATGTTAAAGCCGACGCGTAGGTACTTATATTTAAAATTAATTTTGGATATAGCTGTATGTCATGTACTTATGTTTAACTATTATTGATACGAAGTTTATCTATTTGAAACATGCGTCAATATCTATTTAATGTAATTAACATGAAATACAACAATAGGCAAATTATTATATAGCAAGGATAAAAATGTGTTTAGTTATATACAATAAGTTTTCGTTATTTGTTTGATTTTATACATTTTTAATAAAATATATTTGAATGTAAATGACATTTACTGGATGTGTCCCATATTACTTTAATTCTTATTAGTTTTATGTGTAGTTAAATAATATTTTTTGTTACCAATGGCTATCGTAAATATAACTATACACTTATTAACTTTAAATTATTTAGATTAAAAAATTACATTATATTATGGCATTTCCAACATATTATGCAGGTTATGTTTACCTGAGCATCGATAATTATTCATCAGTATGATAGTTGTTATCAAAATACTCAAGTAATTACCTTATATACAGACTCGTTTATGTTAATTTTGTTAATATAATTCAAGAGGAGCTTAAACCCTTTCTGTTAAGTATAATTATAATTACAAAATGTTGACATATTGATCATGTTTTAAGAATTATATATTCCGTAAATACAAAATGATTCCTATTATAAGTGGTCGATTAGGTTTGCTGTGGTCTTGATTAACTTTGATAGATTCATAAGCTTGTAGGCTTATTTACAGGTGATTACCGATTTCTAAATTACCGGGTATATATACATATTGCGTCGATTGGAATTCCTTTCAGCAAATAACTGGTGGGTGGATGTATCAAGATAACTATTTTTTCTGACTCTTATAAGTATAAGTATATACCCTTTCCAGCTGTAAGCAAATCACTAATCTAACTCTTAATTCAATGACCTTTTTACGATGACTTATTTACTTAGAGAAAACGCTGTTGCAGGCTTCTAGATTTTTTATCAGATGCTTATTTGACTTGTATTTATTTAGGATACATTTTTTTGGAACAGATGAAAATAATTCTATATTAATATCGTTAAATAGTATGAATGTCTTCCAAAATAGATAGATAATGAACTATCGATCTTATTTGATCTCGAATCAGCTTAGTTCAGTAAAAATGGGGGGTAAGGATACTTAACTACTTTTTACACATTTTATATAAATAGCGGATTAAACTGTTTTGAAGAAATCATAGAATATGTTATTCAACCCAAACTACTTATATATATCTGTTTATATTTTTTAATACTTTTACTATTATTTGCTTGTCTTCGAGAATCATTTTCTGTCATGTCTGGCTTGAACATGAAATCTGCTTTCTCGCTTTTGAACAAGATTTGTCATACGTGTTATTCACCACTGATATCAACTATTTGATTTGTATTTCAGCAGTTTTGTACTAAGTAATAATAAGAAGGTTGAGTTTTATTCTATCCAATAGTACTCTGGATATACTAAAACTCAACCTTATTATTAATCCAATCAATCCATTTATATCATAGACGACCTAAGAAATCTGCGTATTGCACTCTTCACAAGAGTATCATTTATAAAAATAAAACAATTTACCTTTTTGAGCCCATTATTGCAAAACTTAACTGATGCTTGTTTCCTTTTCAGACAAGCAAAGCTTCGTTATGTACAATCGTAAGCGCATAATCAACTTGTTTTGGTGGTATTGAGATATTGTTGAGCATCTATGCATGAACTTTTGCGGTGTTCCAAAGCAATAGGTATATTCATGCTGTAGCTGTGTGGCAATGTTGATAATTATGGGCATACATTTATTACGCAAAATATTTTGGAATGTTTCTAGATGCTAACAGATATAGTATTTTGATGATTATCATGATAGGTAGGTATGTCGAAATATTTCATTTGCTTTTTTTCTGCTTAGTTGGTTTTGTCAGATAAAGAATGCTTTGCTGGTAGGAAAGTTGTGTAAGCATGCACTTTTTATACTTTTGTTTTGAATCGTACTAAACATATTTTTTATTTCTCTGCCCGTTGATAACTATGATGCTGCTGTGCTATTGCAAGTTTAGATTTTCTATAATAAACAGTGAACTTTTTTTATAAATATACTTTGTTGGTATTACCTTGATGAACAGATCTTATCATCATTATGTATGTTCGGATGTTTATATTAAAATGTCCGTGATTGTTTATATTTCTGTATATGTTTACTTCAGAATTTAAAAGAAGAATTTTATTGAACTTGTTCAGGGCCAAGTATGTTTTTGCAAATAAACATATATTGTATAAAACGTGTTTTGAAATATATTATAGCATTGCAAAAAAGGAATCCCCAAATATGAATCTAAAAATTAAGTTGAAGTCTTTTTATTGTTAATTAATTATTTCAATTTTTTTTGTAATCATTTGTAATTTAATTTGTATTGTTTACATATTATTTTCTGCTTATTTGTTCTGCTAAAAAAATAATACGCAAATTTTGAAAACTATTTACTTTTTCATAAATTTGTAACATTGTAGGATCAAATTGGAGGTTGTATTGTATTATTCACTTAAAAACATAACCCAAGAAACATTAGTCATTCAAATAATGATTCCACAGCTTGGTTAATTTTAAATATTTGACGGTATGTTTTCATGCATTCTTTCGACATCGATTTTTGGCGATTTATAGTTTGTTTATTTAATCTCGTTTATGAGAGACAGTCAAGCCAATGATTGTTGTTATTTCCTTCAAATCTTAACCCCTTGATTTACGATAACTGTATTGGTAGATTTATAGTCCCCTGAATTGCGCTATTCTGTTACAACATGTCTAGCAATATAACAGCTGCTGGTAAATTTTATATTAGTCTGTAGGGAGTTCCGACTTTCTCTACATTTAATTAATACGTATGTGGTGTACACTCCTGTTCTAAACTTGCATGTTTCTATCGATTTGTTAATATTCTTTTATTCGTTGGCGACCGCGAGTCTGTCTACCTGGAGTGATTGTAATGCATACCGTGTGCGCATATTACCAACCCTCTGATAGTCGTGTTCCAATTGTTTCTTTGGCAACAGTTAGGCGTTTGTTTATACACTGTCCCTTAACTAATAGGTCACTCATGGTTTGTACTATAACTCTAAATCCCCAAAAGCTTGCTGCAATATTGTGTGCCTTGCCATAGATTAGTCATTTGATATATAATTACTGTCTAGAAACGACGGCTTTTCCAGACACTTGTTTGTATATGTACATATTAAATACACTTGTTGTAGTATAGAGGCAAAATCAGTGACAAATTGGTATAATATGTATTGTTTATCTTGAAATATGAACAATTTGTTTTGTCAAATATATGATGCAATATACACATATTGTAATGTGCATTAAAGTCAATTTTACTGTACAAACATTTTTTCTATAGTAACAGTCTTTTTTGTATTGTTCACTAATATCACCTGTGAAGTAAAATAAAATGAGCACGTTAGCTCCATCTAATAAAATACTTATGGTTATTGAATACTGAAGGTATACATAAGGATATATGTACATATATACTAAATATACTTCATCTCAAACACTGGGAATGATTATTTAATAAAACAAATTTAAAGATTAATAATCAAGTGTTATAAGTTTCGGTTTTCAAATGTTATAAAATAATTAACTAGTCGAACTTTGTATTTTGATCTTTTCGTGAAAATATATCAGATATAATTATTTTAATAGAATATTTGTTACATTTTTATCATCGCCTATTCTACAAGACTGACATTTTGCCTAACTAATTATATAATAATGTAAAATCCTTTGCTGTTATGGTTTATTTTAAATCTGATTTTTATCTCACAGGCTACTTATATGTCTCTATGTCAAAAATTTGCATTGAATTTGCATTTTTTTAAATACCGAAAAGATGGATTAGTGCTTTTAACATATTTATGTGCTTCTAAGCTTACTAGGCCTTCTAAGATGATAATAAGTACCCCAATTACGTCTTTATTACTGCTATATGATGCTATTATGAAGAAAGTGTTTTATTGGAAACCATTTTATAACTACTATTTATCGAAACCTGTTATATGTCATGCAATATAGTTTCTGATAAGCTTAACATACTTTTAGAACGATTATCCTTCTGTTAACACACTAAAGAGCAGTATGAACCACCTTGTAAGGTGTTAGCATATCAAATGAAAAGTAGGTGATATAGCACGAATTATGAATCCTGGTCTAGTTGCTAGACACTCTATGTAACCTCCGAAATAAGGAGAAGGAATCACAACATCCTGTCCCTTCCCTCTCCCTGCGTGCGCACTACAGTCGGCCCAGTATCTGCGGAACCTCTGATCGTCCCGGCTCACTGCAACTTTGGACACGTGAACTACCAACAGGCGATCCACTGTGAGCCCTTTGACTACTGGAATGCCACCGCTGCTGCCAAGTGTACCGCTGCTGGGAACAAACTCCAGTCCTTTGGTGTTCTCTTTCCCTGTGTGAAGGATGTTGAGCATCGAGCCATGCACTTCTCTGGAGTGGAGTTTGTTTGCTGTCCTCCCTCTGTCACCAATACACGTGAGTTTCAGTTGTGTCATGTTTACTGATTTTGTGTCATGTGTATACTATTTTCTTAAAAGAATCTCTGTAATTTTTAATAATATCTTGATGTTATTCGAGCAATTATTACTATATTTCCTTCCTTACTTACTTGCTGTTATTATACATCATAATTGCAATTATTGTTGTCATCTTGTGATATTGCTTTATTTCATAATAATTCATTTGTAAGTTCTATTATAATAATCGTGTCTTTAAATCTTACGAATCACTTTACAATTCCACCTTATTCCATCACTATAACAGGGTACAATAATTGTGAGGGAACTATAAGTGTTATTACAAAATGACATTTATGTTTTAAGTTAGCTATTTATATGCAAATGTAAAGTTATTTGTTGATTACAAATATACATTAATTACAAACGAAAAAAGATTAAGTAAGATTTATGTATTTATTTATAAACAGGAAATATATTCAAGTGTTTATCTCAAAGTATTCCGATCTATTATTGTGTAACGTAAACAATTATTCGGACTAACACGTTATATACGCATTAGATAGGATATATTATATCAATAATATACGTTAATTTATACGTAACTTTGTGCTAACATGTTTATGTATTGCACCAGTATCTCCATAAAAAACGGTTAGTTTCATTTTTTTTGTATCTATAGAAAATACGTCTATAACAAAGTTTACAAATCTTTCTATCCTTGCCATTAAATGATTCATCACTGAAAACAAAAAAAAAATCAACATAAAAGCGCAAAATTTCCACCCACTAAACATATTGAATTATAAGACGAAGGCGGGGATGAGAAAAATGAGACGAAAAAACACGTTCAACTCGACGAGTATATATTCGACCATTTCTTAGTCTGTCTGGTCAATTTTTCTTTATGTTTCTTTGGAGACCCTGAAACACGAAGTGAAGCTTATTCTCGGATGTAATTTGTGATCGTATTTCTAGAATCTTCTGTTACTGCCATTGCGTGTATTAACTCTCCTCTAACTAACCGAATCGAGCAGAGGGAGAGTTGTGGGAGGGATATAATTCAGTTCGAATGAGTTCTTTCTCACAGTATACTGTTGCTTACTGAGTGACTGAGTAAGTGATCAATGCGCGATCAGCGGCGGAATAATTTGATCGCTGCGGCCAAATCAGTCTTTCCTGCCTTCGTTTGGTTAGTTAGTTAGTTAGTTAGTTAGTTAGACATTTCCCTCAGCTCCTCTCCTCGCCAAACGGCTGCTGCAAAAGCAGAGCAGAAACTGAAATGAAAGAACGAAAAGCCTGACAGCTGAAATCAAGTTCTGTCCCCAAGTATATAGATCCACTCATGCCTTTTTTACATAATATTATACTAACGTACTTGTCCACTCGCCTATCTTAACTTCTCTGCTCTTAAATCTCATCTTCCCACTCTTTCGTCAAGGAGTTGAATGGAAACAAGAAACACCAAACAACACAAGCAAAAATAGGTAGAGATGAAGTGAGGTGAAATGCGTTTTTGGTGTGATCGTGTGCAGCAGGAGTTAGTTGCCCATGGAAACGCATCAACACATTTGCCGGTTGGTTTGATTCGTGTTTGTTCGTGTGTAATGTGTTTGTTGTCGAAATTTGATCATAACAATCGAATCATCAAGTAAATTGGTCGAGAAAATTCCTGATTACTATTACTTTCTCTTGCTTTAATTTCACTCCTCTTTGTTGCTTTATTATGCATATGCTGAATGCTTCCCACTTTCTGAGCGCTTCTCATCTCGATGGTGATTATCAGCTCTCATCCAATTGGGCTTGCGCTGCTTGGATGCTATTAATACCCATATTTCCGGAGTCAATACCTACTATAGTCTATATCATAGTGGTGGAATGTTTTAATGAGAGGATGTTGGTCGTCATACACAGTATATGTATGAATAATTAGATCATGATTCACGGGGAAATTTGTCAGCCAGAAATTGAGGCTAGAAAACTGTCCTTTTGTGAGAGAAATAATACGTTGTTTTATTAATTCAGCAATGTGTGGGGAACCAGTCTGAAGGAAGCACTATAAATATGTGGTTGTGCAAATTGTTGCATGCGCTCATTTCGTAGTTTATAATCTAGCTGTCGGTGTTTTCGAATTGGAAATTTTTTTTGTTATACTTTTTATTCGTAATTTCGCTTGTAACACTATTTCTAACAATGGCATAACTAGCCATCTCATAGCATTTATTATTCAACTGAGTCGTCGACGAATCACGACATACATGCTCACCTTCATTTGACCTTCCCTTTAACACATTTATTTGGTTTTACCACACGATAAACATACTATTTCTTTATGTTTATATGAAGAAAAAGCAGCATGCATACAATACTTAATATAAGACTAATCCAATGTATGTACATACAGGGTAGTGAGGGTTTCAAAGCCAAACCATTCCACTAATTAAATGGTTATTTCTTTAAGCCAAGGCACTTGTAAGGGTCATTGGGTCATTCGTTGTATTTACATGGCATTACAAAATGGTTACTATAGCTTGCTATGCACATTCATGTAACTGTTTTTCATTTTCCAAGTTTGCTTTAAGAGCCTGAACAAATTAATTGTTTTGCATAATTCCAGTAGTATCTCCATTATGTGACCGTCTGGACGCCGGTTAATAGGCATATTTTCCTTTCGTGTATATTGACTTTCACCAGACACTTTTCCCCAATAACTGTCGCGACTGACTTCGAACAGATACCAGTTTTTATAAGCGATGGCCGGCATGTCCAAGAATAACATGAACTGTTTTCTTACTGGCGCATGCTTAGTTAAGTTGTGATCTTAATACCAGTGGGTCCAAAGTTATAGCTGGCGAACTGCTCGTATGCTTTGTTATTTTTAACCGTTTACAGGCGTATATTATATTGGCATATAGAAGAAGTTAGGGTTTCTTTTTTCGGCGTTTAAAATCACTCTTGCTATAGTATAATACGTTTATGTCTACGTTAATTACGACATACCTATTTTATATTATACATATAAAGATGCGGAAATCTGTTTGGAAACGGTGTACATAATTTACAAGTAATTTATATAGTCTAACTTTATTATTCATATATGCAGATTTACTACAGAAACTATAATCATTCGATTTATCTTTTTCTTCTTTTCGCTGTATATTTTCTTCTTCTTGACTAACTCATGATACACGCAAACATTTCGAAGCACAAGCTAACACCACCATGTACATATATAATTCAATGTCTGAATCGAATATCCTTGGCTTGTGTCTTGCCTTATATCTAAACCATCGTTTTAGTATTATTTATATGTAAACACTGGCGCACAAAAGTAAAGTTAACTTTCTTTCTAGTACTGGCTTGTGTATTCTATTCTCAAAGTCCTTGTTTTTAATGTGTGTCCTTGCGTTGTATTGAACATATCACACGAGGTCGTTATTGCATGTTAATATTTTATATATTCTCCTGTTCTCTCTTTCGTTACGATGGATTCGTCGGATCAAATTCTGACTTCAATTATTCATTGCGTGCACAACGAACATTTTGTTCGTTTTTTATGATTAATACTCAACAGTGATTTCGACAACATAATTGTTGTGTATACATATCTATAAATATGTGTTGTACTTCTTAACATTATACAGTCGTTATTGTTATTTTGCGAGCTATATATTTGTAATTTAATTTACCTACTCTTAATTTACACTGAATTAGATTTTGCATAGTTAGATTTTGTTTGAAACTAAATTTCTTAAAATTTAAAAAACTTAGTTTCTGTAATTGTTTGAATATAACAACATTCTTAATTTGTATGTTTTTGTGAAGTATATTATTCTACATTTCGCTAAGTTAAGTTGTATGTAAGGGACAGTTTATTGACATTTATATATTTTTTTGGTATAATCTTATGGCGTGCACGCCTTTGATAAACTAGTTACATATATATTGTATTTAGTGATATAGAATCCAATAATAAATAAATATAAATATATATATCAGTTTGGTCTTCGAATTAATTGAATAATACACATAACACAGTCAACTCGGTTATAAGTTCTGCCCATTGCCAATAGTGCATACTGAAGTATCTCGTCCAACTCGACAATCTACAGCTTTGAATACAAGTTGAATGTGTGAGTGGGGCATATTCAACAATCAGCGGACGATGGATTCCATTATTAGGTATCGGCTAGTTTCTCGGGTTTCCATTATCTTGATCTGTGGGTGCGTGTGCGCAGCGATATATATATGCAAATTGTGTTATCATGCTGTCAGTCCGACTCCCCGGAATAAACTGCAGTGCCTCAGTCAGCTCGATCAAATTATAAATATTTACATATTATATTGCATCTTTCTCGGTTAATACTACGTTTTAGTAGAATATCGCGCAAGTGAAAAAGTGCAGTGAGAATCTTGATTGGAAATAATTTGAGAATTTAAACGTCAACAATATTGTGATATTTTGGTCTACAGTATATGATTCACTGTAAGTTTTAGATGACATAGAAAAGTATTACCCATTATTTTGTTAATATATTTGATGGAAACTGAATCACGGGGAGTTATGGCTTCATTAATATATATGTTTTGTAACATTTTTAAATTTTAAACACTATT
This sequence comes from Invenusta paracnida, assembly GCA_036023295.1. Classification (NCBI taxonomy): domain Eukaryota; kingdom Metazoa; phylum Platyhelminthes; order Proseriata; family Coelogynoporidae; genus Invenusta; species Invenusta paracnida. The sequence goes on from JAYRBW010086359.1 coordinate 37,057, forward strand.
GATATATTTCGCGACGCATGCGTATAATACTAATTTTATCAATTTCTCTAGAATACATTTTATGGAAAATTTGTTTTGGACAAGTTCAGGGAATGAAAAATTGCCTACTTTTATTAGATTTTTAGCAACATTTTATGAAATCGTGATTAATAATAATAATTACGTGCTTAAATCATTGCATTTGTTTCTCATTTGATATTTTAAAGTGTCATTGGTGAATAAGAATACCGCTGGAATGATCCACAGTATTGCAATATCACGCACTTTAAAGTGGGACAACTCTGTGCTTTGAGTATTTATAAGTGCTCGTATCGTAGGGTAAGTCTTACACCGAGGTAATTAATGCAGAGGGGTTAATTAACTATCCACACTGGAAAGTAATGTTTAATGATTAGGAGTACTATTAGGCTGCTACAAAGCCAACAAAAATACTTAATTATGTTAATATGGCTGCATACCATTCCTATAAAAAGGAATAATTAATAACCACAGACGTTTATACACTTTACAACAAGCACTGAAAATAATATAGAGAAAATAATATATCACCGATATTTAGCCTACTTAGTTTGCCATATAATCGATAATTGGGGTCTATTGGAACTTGTTTATTGCCACATTTTCACGTTATACTCACCTACATGCCAGTGTTTTACTGGAACAGCTGCGTGTTATAGTGTCCCATAGTTTACACGTAATTCTATACATCTCGGCTTCATTGTGTACACTTTCCAGTGTCGTTTTGTATATGTGTTCAATAGTGATTGTGAGTGTAATATTAATATGTAGTTGGTATAGGTACATGCAATTACATGTTGAGTAATAGCTTGTAATGACATTAATGTATTTATTAAATCAATATTTCCAATAACAAAATAATAATCCAGTATTGTTTTACTTTTTATTATTGTTTTTCTCGTAGTTTATATTATCGAGTAGTCTTTTTTTAATCGGTTTAAACTGACAGCTCTTGCTCAATACTATTGTTTTTATTTACATTGATTTGCATTTTCCAACTTAAATAAAAACAAAATGACGTTTATGTTTAACTATGTATATTATATAAAATCATAAATTTAAGTATTAAATATTATGAATTGAATAAAATATTGAATTTTTAAATATTATTAAACTTTTATTTATTCTCAAATTGAATATATTCGATTTAGTAGGTATTATATATATTATGATAGAATGTTCTCTTTTCATAGTATATTCTATGTATAGTTCTTAAAAATCTATGCATTAAATCAATATTAGTATTTATAAGCACCGATACAATGTTAGCAATTTTCGTATGTTTTTTAGACATTCAAATTTTCATTAAAAAAGGGAGAAAGTCTCTAGATCTAATCAACATTGGTATTGAAGCAATGTCGCGCCATGCACATTGAATAAATTACTGTTTATATTGCAGTTGTGGGAGACCGTCCACATATTTTTTGTCACTTTCTTTGTGTCCAATTAAATATTTTGATTGATGTGTTTTAAAATTATATTGAATTAGAACATTTCTGGAAAACTTTAAAAACAATTCCTCTGTGTCGCTTTCTTAAATGTAACATTTAAACTCTTAGAATTAAATTAATTCCCAAAGCTAATGCTATCTTCCTGACAAATATATTATTTATACTATAAATCTATGTATATATTCGTATAATTAACGAGGCTGTCCCATTTAATTAAGACAATCGTTAATTAGTAATCATATATGCTTTCACAATAATTAGCTAATGTAGGTCTGTAAGCTAGTTTTTGGTAACACGACTTAGACGGATGAAATCCAGTTGAATCTGGTCTGTCTCTTACTCGAAGGATGCTTTAGGCTAGAATAGAATTTCATTTATTCAGAGTTTCGAATAACTATGAAATGCCCCTATAAGTATACTCTGGTATTGAGAATCGTTTAAGAGGTTGACAGAATAATCTAACTGCCTAGCATTTTTTGTTTTTCTGATCAAAACTGAAGAAGTTAATTTTAATATTTTACACTTGTAGATTTATATTTCTCATAAGTCAAAATGATTTCCGTAATCACGTAATTCCGTCTCATACGCCATTAGTTAATTAAAAAAGATTCATTCGATAGGAATATATTATTAGATACAAGTGCGCAGTGACTTCAATGAGGATATATTTTAATTGAACTAAGCTACTTAAATTCAATCCCGCCAAAAATATGAATAGCGTTTAGAGTAATATAACCTTTCCATTAGTAATTTTAGTTATGAAACAATACAGTGATAATATTATTGACTAATAATTGATACATGAAGAACGATGTGGTTTTATCCTCATTCAGCGGTCAAAGTTGCTCAGGGATTCGTGATTAAAGATGACAAGACTGTTTCCCAGCTTGGCCGAGTGAAGCTGCAGAAGGCGGAAGTGTCCACGGGGCCTAAGGCCTCCCTCACTCCTCCAAAGCTCTACACAACCTATCTCACGGAGGTCCAAGATCCAACTGGGCATCTCAATGAGCATGATCGATTCATGGTTGCTAGGCAGGCGGCGCGGAACTGGACCCGGGCCAAGGAGGCGGATCTGGAGATCGAGTTGGCCAAGTCGGAGGCGAGTCTGGACCGGATGTGGCAGGTGGACCCCAGCGTAGCTTCTCGTTTGGAGAAGGAGAATCAGCAGGTGTGTGGCGTATAAGGGAGGTGGAACCATAGATACCGGATACTGGTTAATCCTAGAGAAGGCAGGGAAATAAATTAATCAATATCGATGGGTGGAACTAGGTCAAGTATAAAACTAGTCAAGATAGACCTGTTTTTTAAGATTTGTAACTTGATAGTTCATGTAAACGTATAGTAAAGTAGATACACGTGGGTCAAGTTGGGAGAGTACTTAGAAGGGTGTCCTCGAATGTACTCGAATTTTATCACTGTTCTCGAATTTTTTTGCGTTTACAATTTAAACAAAAATGCTGTATGAGGTCTGTATATTTAATATTATATTAACTGTATTATTACTTTGTGTGTATTGCTTATTATATTTAGTACAATATTACTATTCTCAAATATATACTAATTGCAGGGAATACTGCGCGTAAATATATTTTTATACATAAGTGTATCTTATTTTTGGTTTCTCAATCAATCAGTTAGTATCTAATCAAATTTTGTGTTGATTTATAAATTGCTCCTTGCTAATTTTTGTGTCCACCTCAAAAAATGAATGTCCTTGAATTTTTTTTAAACAAACGTGGACACCCTGACTTAGCAAAGAGCATTTAGATCGAGTTTATTTGTTGAACAGACGCCGCGGATTATTACTCCTGAAGGTGAACATTGGTCAACTTGGACTGAGACAGCAGTGAGACTCGATGGACTGACTATATTCCTAGAATTCTTGGGAATTATGTTAAAATGGGTCGTTTTAGGAATCAACATCGATAGAAGTTAGAAGAGCCAGTTAAAGAAGGTCAAGAGGGAGGTGATTATGAAGTTAATGAATCTTAACTCAAAAGGATTTTGAGAAACTTAAAAACGGAAAACTAGTTAACTTGTTCCAGAATAATCTTTTAAAGATATCATCAGTTCGGAAAGGCTAAGAAAGTTTGCCATAATATGTCAGTGAAACTAATCCGGGTGAATCCATATTGCTTCAACAAATTATTTATTTTAATTATTCGATAATTTGCATATGTAAAGCCATCAATTAAATGTAACTTTTACTATGAACTTTACCAAACTAAACTAACAAACTTCTCCTGACAAAAAATATAATGTTGTTTCAAAATAATGTAATATGTATTCCTTTATTATTGTTTTATTTATAATACCTATGTGCTTTTTTCAAATCAAACTGAGGGTTTTCATTTTTTGTTTTCGTTTCCTTTTTAAATTAACTGGTAAAGATATCTTGATCATATTGAAAAAATACAACTCAGCTACATTTATGCAAAATTATCAGTAATATTTAGAGATTATAATAACACCGACGTTCCAGTGATAGAGAATGCTATTCTTCTTCTTCCTCCAAAAGACAGCAGCATTCTTACTCCTTCCTTCCTTTCTGCCTGCCGTATTCTTTCTGACACGAAGCCTCCACGCGCACGCCGATTATGGTTGAACCTCGCCTATCTCGCTCCCGTTGCTTTGTTCGCCCGTCATTCCACGTACTAACTTCCTTTTCTTTCTTCGCGTGTCCTCCCTCCCTAGTGGTAGGTAGCCACTGAGGGGGCTTCAGAGTGGAACCATTTTGTAGTTGCAAGAGAGGAAGTTGAACATAGCTGCCTCCATTTTCCCACTTGCTAAAGTAACATTCTTCCGCTCGAGGGCTTGTGTATGCAATTATATGTACGTGTACTCGACTTACTTCCTAGAGCTCATTCATTCACTCTCAAGTGTTCCCCTCGCCTGAAGTTCCCTCCAGAGAGTCGAAATCATAAAGTATTTTTGGTAGTAGCTGCTTGATTCACTCCTCGTCTCTCCAATCTGTCGTGATCTTTGCATGAACTCAGGATTATTTAGAAGCTGCTACCCTCGCTGATTGTGGAGTCAATTGCACGCGATTTCGGTTGGATTGTTACTTTCCAGTCTAGAATACAGATGGTATCAGAGCGTAGATATTGTAGAGGAATGTTTATCACTGTATGGGATACTTCTTGCTTATCGTAGTGCCTGTCTCTGAATTTGCAGACCATTATTACAATGAAATGTTACGTCAAAATATTATGAGGATCAGATCAGACGTGAATAAGTAAGAAATTTCTTTCAACAAATCGATTTATCAGTGCTATTGTATTTTTTAAACTATTATTAGGTTCAAAATGTTATAAACTAATTTAAACTTAAAGGCTTTATCTTACAAGGGGTGGGGAATATTTTCACAAATATTAACCGTTTTCACGTAAATTACGCATAAATAGTCTATTTCAATATAAATAAAGAAGTAATATGCTCGTATATTTACTCACACTTTACTACCTTTCGTAAGCATCCTGTTAAAGTAACGTTTTGGTGATCCAAACATAATATGAAACCAGTGACCAAAAATATAAATTGTGCATAAATAGTGTTTGGATAACTGATCGATAAGTTGATGTTATGAAAACACTGCAAAAGATCAATTAGGTTATATTTCTATAAGCTTCAACTAGTTATTTATCGTACAGAAGTTACTAAGAAATGTCTAGTTGGCACACTTAATGACCCAACCATATTGAATAGTAGTATGAAAATGAGTTCTTCGACTCACGACCTCGCCGCTTACCCCTTCTAACTCATTTCAGCGGTTCCGCCGCCTCTTTAAAGCCCTTCTGGAAGAAGAACAGGCACTTCACCGACAATTGGATCTCGTCCATCAACAACGTGTGGAACAACAGCACCAACAAAGACGTGACCAGGCCCTGCAAGTTCTCGATTATGTTCTTCAGGAGAACAAACCCGAGGTGAGTGTTGACATGACAACACACAAACAACTGTGTTAACCCTGAGATTGTGACTCCTTTTTCTTGCTGCCTTATTCAGGTGGGACGAGTGGAGAAGGCAGTGGAGCGCGCCATTCGAGCTGTTGAGAGGTCCAAGGTACACGCCATCAACCACTTCGAGCATCTCAGGACGACCGACCCCGAGGAGGCTAAACGACAGAAACCGGCGGTGAAGGCGGAACTCGCGCATCTGGATCGACAACTTCGTGCCACGCTCGTCAAGTTGGACAAGGTAATGTATCTCCTCAACTTCTCTTCTTTTTAGATCGTAAATAAAATAAGTTGCATTCATGACGCTAGTTTCCACATATTTTTTTTATTATTTGTAAACTAGAAATGTGTTCAATGTTTCATGTAATATTTAGCGAATCGGCTGATACAAATATGTTTGCTATAATGATTATTGAAAAGGGACATATTATGCACATATTATTATGAAAAATAAGAGCTAAATCCCAATCAAAATGCTCTTGACAAATTTCTTAAAATCTCTTCTTTAAATATATGTTAAAGTCTATATAATGCATAGACATAATATGTATCATGTGGATACTGAAATGAGGTAACATAAACATCAAATATAAAATCTATTAAGTTTAAAATATGTATTTTAGTTAGAAAACCCATCCAACCTTCTTTCTCCAATATGCCTCCCATTAACGCATCATACTGCACTTTTGTGTACATATTAACTGATAGTAGCTTTCTAAGTGGGATCAAAATGGTTACATACATACATACATCCTTCAAACACCCGACCATATTCGGTAGCAGAATAATATATTCAACTATGTATTAACACAAACCGCATACATACATACTTCAGTTATCAGAACTTTTTGTCGCGATTATAGGATTCCATGACCAATTATTTACAATAGTGTTGTACACAAATATGTTGTGATGGATGACTATTGATATACCGTCTTCTAATTTGTTTATACTGCTTTAAAGGTAGGTTTGGATTATAAAATAAGCGATATCGAAGCTGTCTAAAACACAATCCAGTTAAAAACGGAAAATATAATATCATTAATTAAATATTACTCGTGCCAAATGTGCAATTATTTGTTTTAAAGAAGCATGGTTGATAAGTTATGATTCTTATGATAAGTTATTGTTTTTTTATTATTCTTTGAAATTATATTAATGCATTATTTATTTGTATTGCTAAATTGCTCGTTCTAGTTTTTAAAAATTCTTCCTAAGGCATTAATAACGAAAAGTCTATAAATCTGGAGCGAGGAAAGAAACATTTTATGTTTGCATTGTTAACAATTGTTATATTTGTTTCGCATAAAATTGAATGAAATATAGTATATTTTCATCCACTTCTTCCGAGTTGTGTCATTAATTCAGCGACCAATTTGAAAACACTATTGCCCATTTATCAAGTAAACCTAACACATATATTGCCTCTCAAAAAGTCGCTATATATCAACTCCCCATCTAGGCACCAATATATGTAGCTTATGCCTGTCTGTCTGTCTCTGGCTATTCTTCTAGTCTGATTCTGAAGCCTGCTTGTTGTCAGGCATCTAAATATTGGATATGTCTCATGTCCTTAGCCTGATTCTTGCTAAAAGCATCACTTCATTAACCCGTCAACAAGTGGTTTCCCTTTTTGCTTCACTTTTTACTTATACTTGATTTTACGAACCAGCGATTGAAAAATGTGTTTAAGTTGAATCGTCTCATTTTAGTTTTAGCCGCTAAATTTATTCTCTTGAAAGGATCATCAATTTATAGAATATTTATTTTTCTCATTTCGTTAAGTAACTACTTTGTTGCTTTTTATGAGTGGGTTGCATCAAAGTCAATTTATGGCGATGGTGTTGATGGTCAATATTTTGACTAGGCCTGACTGCAACAGCCTTTTAATATATCGTCACTTGCTATTTAGAAAATTAGTCGTCCATTAATTTTACTTGAGTTGAAACATTCACAATCACAGTCTACATATTAATGTTATAAAAATGGTTGATGTTTGCTACTATGTTCAAAGCAAGTTAGTCTTATTTCACTGCAGTTCATGAATATTTCATAAATGTTTAGGCTTTGCAATATAGTTTCAGATTTGATACCGTCATTTTTTATTTCGATCAATATGATTGATCGATATAAACTTTCTTTCTCTAGTAATATTGAAAAAAGCTAAAACGAAGCCACTATAACAACTACTGTAACAATTGAGACAGCTTTTGTTTATCTCATTTTTTCTGTTTTTTTGCTGCATTGACGAAAACTAGAACTTTCTCACACTAACAGGAATATTTGGAAACTGAATTCAAATACTAATTCACTTCTTTTTCTATGTTTGATACCTTGACAACAAATATACTTCACGTTTTAGGAAAGGGAAAATGGCGATGTGGATATGGAAACCGGTGATGTGGATTATTTTCCAGAGAGTGCGTGTTATAATATTCAACGAGGCAGTGCAGACTCTGTCATTATATTTCTTGACAAAGCTGCTACAAGATAATTGAAGTTGCCTTCTTCTTCACTACTCTTATTTTGCTAAGATAACTTCTGATAAAACATGCCCCGCAACATTAAGTCAGACTGATAATTTGATCGCTTATCTATTCCAGTATAAAAAGGAAATATTCGAATAGTGTTTTTTGTCATTTTGATATTAATAAAGTACCTATCGTGCATATTGCCGCTAAGATTTGAAAAGAGAGGCATTAACATTGCTAACATTATCTAATATAACTCAAATCTCCTCTTCTCTCCATTCGAATATATTCAAGCTCTCCTCTCCTCTCCTCTCCTCTCCTCTCCTCTCCTCTCCTCTCCTCTTCCCTCCTCTCCTCTCCTCTCCTCTCCTCTCCTCTCCTCTCCTCTCCTCTCCTCTCCTCTCCTCTCC
>JAYRBW010086360.1:0-22326 GCA_036023295.1 Invenusta paracnida
CTATTGTATTTTACGTGATTTCAACCAATCAGTATTGAGTATTTTTGGAATTCCTCTCATAATCCTCCCAGCACTGGTAAATATTTGAAAATTTTTTACACCTAGAACTGGGTTAGTTAAACGTGTCTTCATTGATTTATCTTGTAGTTATTTTTAGAACTCCATAAAAGTAATGAAATTGCTATTGCAAGACATTCTTGCCACCCCGGTGCTGGGGGTACAAATGCTTATGGCAAGACAGTCTTACAATCCTGGGCACAACTGGTTAAAGTCAGGTGATATAGTGAGGAATACTGATGGTTGACTAAAATAATTTATAAAGGATTCATCTTTATTAATATTATAATAGTTTGATAGTATATAAATTAAATTTATAATAATCATAAAGACTAAAAGTCTAAAACTAAGTATGAATAAATTTTGGAAAGTTGGTTAAAACTAATAATTTTAAACTTATTGTTAACTTTTTAAAGTGAAGTATCTATTGGTGCATACATACATAATAATTATTCAATAGTTTCAATAGTGTTAAATATTATTGGTACATATATACTAATAGTATGGAAGCTTCTATAGGTGTGTACAGTGTAAGCTGACTATATTAACATCCCAGTAACCCTGAATTAGTCATTTACAACATCCAGTAACCCTATATTTCATATTATAAAAGTAGAGACTGCTAGTACGCAGTCTCCAATTATTTCTCACATATCATAAATGAACAATACATACCAGTAGTATTTAAATGTGAGGACATGTATGTACCAATAGTAGCTGCCTTTTTTAAATAACATTTTAAAAATTTCAAACATAGTTTTTGCTTTTATATGTAGAACAAATTGATATTCCTATTAAAAGTTTTAGCAGTATTTTAGTTAATATTACTAATTTAAAAAGAAGTTTAAAATATCTTCTATATTTATAATCATTTTTATGGATATTTGTTTAAATGCATGTTTTTAAACAATTTTAGCTTCAATGTTTTATTAATATTCACAAAAGAGATAAAATAAATAGATATAATATATTATAAAAATTAATATAAGATACAATATATCCTTAAAAGTATATTAAAAAAGTTTATTTTATTTAAAGTAGTTTTTAATATGCAATAACTTTTAAAGAAATAATATTTTCAATTTGTGCTATATATAATCAGATACAATAAAGTGTATAAAAAATAGTATCAACCAGTTTTTATTACTTAAAACCTCTGGAAGCTAACATTGTTTATATATACAACATGTCCATATGTTATAACTTTTTTTTCAGATTCATTTCCAACTTATCTTATGATATGCTTAGCCTACAAAAATGATATACATATCAAACAAAATCTTAATATATTTTAGGAATATAATTATTTCCAGAATTCAATTTGATCCATTCCTTCAAAAGTTATGATGTCTTCAAGAATTACTATTATATATAATTATATATTAAAATATTTATCTTCAACTTTATCCCAGAAACTACTTGGCCTATAAAAAGGCCAAGTTTAGGAATACATTTTTTCTAAATTTAATTTCATCCATTCCTTCAAAATGTATGACATCACCAAGGATTACTATTTATAATTACATATAAAAGAATTCATTTCCAACTTTATCTCAGGAATTACTTGGCATACAAAACTGATATATATATATGTCAAACTATAGCTTATTAAATTTTAGAAATACAATTCTTTCCCAATTCAATTTTATCCATTTCTATAAAAGTTATGATGTCATAAATGATCTCTACCTTTTATATAGAAATTCTTGATGATGAATAGATGATGAAACAAGTAGATATATGTAGATGTTTATTTTTTCACTTTTCTGTTCTGATTGATAAAATCTTTATTTATAAATAGTATGTAATTAAATATTTGTTCATTTTATATTTTTGTAGACTTAGAAGATTTTTCGTTTCTCACTTATAGTTTAAATGATAAAGGTAAAAACGTAATTTTTAAAGATGTCTTTGAAATTCTAATATCTAATAATTCTATTTTTTTTAATGAAGTAGAAGATTTTTGTACTATCATTTATATATTAGTCAATGAATAGTTTCAGCTTGTTTTCTACTTATAAAAAGTAACTTTAATATTATATGTAATTTTTTTTAAACTTTTTTTGTCAAATGCAACTCAAAAAGGCTTATATTTATTTGGAATACCATTTAATAATTAACATAATCTATCATTTATGTTACTATTTGTAGTTATTGACTGCATGAATAAATCACATTTTCATAAAATCATGGTAAAAATGCCATTACATAAATGGGAAAAATATTTAAAACTTTTTATTAGATCACTGATAATAAAATGGTAGATTCTGTCTTGTTAAAAGTATTTTCAATGAAACTTTCTTGTAAGTAAACTTAGTAAGTTGGACAGTTATTAAGAAGTTGGATTTAAATTTAATCATTTAAACTAGAACTAAATTAATATTGAATGATTATTTTAAGAAGTCAAAGAAATAATTATTTTAAACTTTTAAAATTCGTAATTTATTTATTAATTACTAATTGAATTTTATACATTTAATAAATGAACAGATTTTATGGTTATGAATAAATTATTTTAAGTTATATAGAAACACATACTGTTAAGAAGGGTATCACATATTTTAAATATACAACTTTTAAAAAGTTTTGCATGACCAAATGTTCAATTAATAAATTTCTTGGTATAATTTTGAAATATATATTTTTTATATTTTATTCTATATTATATAAAAAGTATTACACTTATTTTAATTAAAGTTATTCTTCAAAATATAGGTAAACTAATAAATGATTAATTAACACTTAATTGTTAACAATAATTAATTAGTTTCAGTAAGAATATTGCACTGATAATGTTAAATCATATTTATGAAAAATTCTGAATTTATGTGTTTTATTGCTCATCATTACTAAAGAACAGACAATCTATTTATTCTAAAAATAGCACAACAAATATTATGTCCAAGTTATATCTGCTCTATTATTTAGTGAATCATTTTAAAAAATAATCCTTTGTTATCTGTGGTACATGTGTTAAATTCTATTTACTCATCGATTGCTGTGGTATTACTATTACTCATTTAAAAATATCACAAAAATCTTCTTAAATATAATCAAAATTAATAAATCTAATGGTGCCACAACATGCCTAGATTCTAATGACTAATAAAGACTAATATCAGTTAGTAAATTCTTAAAAGTCTGGAAAACGACATCTCAGACATGTGTGCGAATACATTAAACTAAGTTATAAGTCGATAAAATAGTTTGTTTTCTTACATAATGTATTATTTTACTAAATAAAAAACCCCAAAAAACTATTGTATTTCTATACCTATTATGTGTAATATATATGTATTAAATTGTATTTAAATACGTTACATTTACTTTTAAAATCAGTTTATTATTTTTATTTTCAGATTGAAACTGCAGGCATGCCTCGCCCATCAATTCCAAGATCAAATTCTTTCATAAGTCCAGATGTACTCAATCCATTTATTTCCCCACTCCAACTTAGATGGTACCATTGGATAAAGGTATTTGTGCTGTGAAAATAGTTTGATCAAATATTATGGATTAAACTCGTTCTATTTATTTATTACACCTCATGATATTTAATAATGAATGCACTTTAAATTCATATATTGTAGATTGGCTTCATGTCTGTTACAATTGCACCGATTCGACTGGTATTTGTGCTGTCTTCTCTGGGATTTGTTTTTCTAATAGCACGACTAGCGACGATTGGTAGTACAGACGAAACATGGAAAAAACCTGTTACGGGTTACAGAAGGTTAGTTTTTGTCTAAAATATTTTGTATGGTATTCAGTATTTAAGACCATTATTTGATTTGAATGAAATGGAAATAAAAGCCACAATAATACATACATAATAATGTAGTACATAATATTTTTAGAATTAACTTGTTCCCGCTTTTATACTGACTTATTATCTTTATGTTATTATAAATTTACTGATTCTTGAAGCCGGTTATAGTTTTTACAATTTTCATGTTATCTAGAAGTGACTATTATTTTTATAATTTTTCATATTTAATTTTATATATGTATATTAAAAAATATAAAAATATATATATATTCTGATGTATTCCTTGTTTTACAGATTTATGAGATTTATCGCTGTAAAGTGTTTTCGGCTGACATTATTTTTTAGCGGTTTTCATACAATACAAGTTCGTGGAAAACGAGCCGACAGCAATGAAGCTATGATCCTTGTCATAGCCCCACATTCAACCTTCTTCGATATGTTTTCCTTTATAATGGGTCGGACGCTCAGTCCTATTGCCAAAGCTGGAGTTCCGAAATGTGAATAAGATTAATACTGCATATTTAAAAATAAAATTTCATTATTTTTATAGTATCTTTACATAACATTTTAAGGAATAAATGTTATCGTCGAACAGAGGTACAAAGAATTTTTGTTTGGTTTTATTACTCACCAGTAATATTGTATTTAATTATACTAATTCGATAATTTTAGAATGAGACTTTTAATAGTAACCTCTGACACATTTTTTATATTTAAATGTAGATAGCTGCTAAATCAATGCTTTTTATGATTTAAATCATTTTAAGGCCAACTTATAGTAATTGTAATTATGTATAGTTTGAATGAGGATTCTCTTGGATTTCAGCAATTTCTAGAGTGGTTCAAGCCGTCTTGGTTGAACGAGGAGATGCTAATTCTCGGGGTGCCACAATAGACACAATCATTAAGCGAACCGATCACTCCAAGGGTCTACCTCAAATTGCTCTCTTCCCTGAAGGCACCTGCACCAACCGTTCCTGTCTCATAAACTTCAAAGCTGGTAAGGGCTTCTCACTATATCAAAGATGTGATTGTAATGAGGAATACGTTTTTATCCGAGCTCATTTTATTAATATATATATACATGCAAATCATTAATTTATTATTTTAATTTTGTAAAGGATCCAGGTACTTTAATTCCATTTTATATAGACATTCTTGCTATATACTTTTATATTATTTTTTATATATTTATCATTTTACTAGTTCATTAGTTTCTTGACTGAACTTCGTCGTGTTTTAAAGTGCTCTTAGAATTTATAATTAAACGATTTTAATATAGTACTATTTATTTTTGACAAAGTGATTATAAATGTAATTTTTTTAAATCATATGTAAAATCAATTGCTAAACTAACTATAAAATTAATAAGTTTGTTGAACAAACTTGATTTTGTCAGTGTTTTCCTTCTTAGTTTTATTTTATTGTTTCAATTAATCGACATTACCTGGTGACCTTAGACATGTTTTTAGCATCAACATTTACAACTTTCATTATAATTGTGACTGTTTTATGTTCAGGCGCTTTTGTGGCTGGAGTGCCTGTTCAGCCACTTCTTCTTAGATATCCGAATGAACTCGTAAGTTTTACAATAACATATGGTTAATATATATTACTAATACAGTATTACTTTGTTTTATTATACTTTAAATCATTTTTTTATCTGTTTGAATTTTACTGTTTGTAGTTAGGATAAAATGTTTTGTTTTGTTTAATTCTAACATTAACCTACAGAAAATTTTTGTACGATTTTGAACATGTGTACGTTATGAATTTTTATATTTTCAATGGCATGCTCATAATTTAATTTTATACATTTTTCATTTTTAATAGTAATTCGCAATTATTCTATAACAAATAATTGAAAACATTTTGCTTCCTTGAATTTTACGACTAGGTTATAATTGACGTACCTACCCTGTAAAGATTAACTATATAATTAGATTAAACATATTTTTATTTATCAAATCATATTTTTAATTGGTTCTTGTTATTTTAATTTTTTTATGTTATGTTTATAGTAAAATAAATACTATATTTTTGGACTGCAACTATTTTAAATATTTTGGATTACCAGCAGATATGATTTACTACATAGGAAATTATTTTATTTTTATGCCACCAATACTGTTTATGCAGCACTTCCCTATTTATGAATCTGATTTTAGGACACTGTAACATGGACTTGGGAGGGTCTTTCTCTGTAAGTGGTCTTCCTATTTTATGGAAATTAATTATTTTATATTCAATTTCATATAATTTAGTACAATGTTTTGTATGCATATTTTAAACGCTATCATTAATTTATGATTTTTATCTATTTCAGACATAATTCAATTTATAAAATACAATTTTGTGTTTTATTTAATGTAGATAATTATGAATTAGGTAAATTAATTTTTTTATTAATACTTCAAAATTTGTATCTACTATTTAAGCTGAAAAACTCTTAAAAACCTATATATGTGTAATAGTGGATAGTAAACTAATTGTGTATATATACATATCTGTATATGTCTTATTAAATTATGCATTTGTTTTCTTAATCTTAATTATGCATATATTGCTTATAAGTGTTCTATTATAAAGCTTAGTACCTATAATTATTTTTCATTTTTTGTAAACTTAATAAACTTATACTACCTATAGCAGCTGCTTATAATTAGTGTAAACTGACTTAAGTTTAAACGGAATAATTATATTATTATTTATTAATGATTACCTTGTTTATCTTCGTAAATGCTAAAAGCTCGTAAATGTAAAACAGAGATTATTACAATACCATATAACTCTATGAATGATGAGAAAATTCCCAGCTATCAAAATTAATTAATTGGTGTAAAGCCAATAGTGAGAAATCATATGCATTTGATACAGACTATAACGTTTGAATTTTTATTTTGTAAGTATGTTTTAATATTATTGATTTTACTTAAATTTAATATTGCGGTGATTAATTTCAAATATATATTTTCTAATTTGAATATTCCACGTAGAAACGTACATTTGTTGGTTCGTTAATTTAGTACAACATTTCAGTAAAATTGTGTGCAAATTTATTTTAGTTTAGTTTCCTACCCTAAATATAATAAAGTGTAATTTAATAATTCAAGTATGAATGTTAATTTCTTAAATATATTAAATCCACCTTAAATCCACATTCAATAAAAATAAAATTTTTATACAAATATAATATGTTTTGTTTTTTGCAAAGTTAATGCCCGATTTTATTTCTTTTTAATTCAAAATGTATTTTTTTGTTTTAATTAATTATATTTGTATTTTTTGTAAATCTTGACAGTCATCAGCTGCATTTTAATATTTCAGCATGAAGCTGTGGTGGCTAACAATGTGCCAGTTTAACACTAAAGTTGAAATAGAGGTAAGCCTATCCTTGATGAAATACGATCATTTAATATGCTTATGGAGATATCTATTTATATTACCTTCTTATGTAATTTAATACTAACAGTTTCTCAACACATACATATATTCACATATATAAATTCTCGAGGGATGCTTTATTTGCGTTTATTACTATGCTATAGTACTTGCCTGTCTACAAGCCAAATGCTGCGGAAATTGCTGACCCCAAACTTTATGCTAACAATGTGCGCATTGTTATGGCAAGGTAATCAATATTTATGTGCAATTCTTAAACATACGTATTGAATGCATATATGTCTATTAATTTTTTATTTTGTGTTGTTCAACTTTATGCAATAATTTTTCTCGCTCTTAAATTTAGAATGTTACTGCTGACTATTACATTATATGATTTAAGGTTTATGTATAATTAATGCCTTCTATCATTGTTTTAGTTTTCTGAATTAAAATTAAAGATTTATTACACGAGCACCCGAATAACACGTATTTGATATTAAATCATAATATTATTATTATAGTTTTAATTATAGAATCAATAGAATATTTACTGATACCCAGTATGCATTGTTATATTCTGATGGTATGCTTTAATATTATAATATATATTTGAAATCCTGATAACATTTTTTAATTTTTTTTCCACAGAATTTATATCATTATTACTTTCGATGGAAACATATTATTCTATGTAATATTTGTATAGTTCTAAAATGTATTATTAACTTAGGTGTCATGATTTAGATCTACGAATTTTTCCCAAATATGTTTGAAAAATTGTGACTTTAGAAACATTCAATGCACGTTAAACATTTTGTTTTTGTATTAAGAAAAGCTAGAGAGCATGATCTATACAAAAAGAGTTGGCACTTCTAATTCATTTTTTCCTTGCTCATCACCACAGAGCTCTCAATATTCCTGTAACAGACCACTCATACGAGGACTGTCGGCTAATGGAGGTGGCTCGACGTCACTCCCTTCCCATGGCTGATGGAATCCTCGAGTTCTCCAAGATCAGCAGAAAGTTGTCGTAAGTTTTCACTGTTAACCTCTCAGAATCAAATAGAATAATAGTGTCTACTCATTTTTATTTAAGCTATTGGTTTTAGTATGAATGGATAATTGATGGAAAGAAAGTATATTTAATATGGTAATTATAAGCCTTGCCATTTTATCAAAATAGTTTAAACTCGTTATAGGAGGTTTCAAAGTCGTGCAAAACATTCTGATTTGAACATCATCGATTATTTTAAAGTTAAAATTACACTTATAATTATTATTATTGAGTCAAATACTCTATTACACTAGATTTGATAGTTATCATCTTAGTCTTTTATTATAATCACTCTAATACTGATTAATTTGTAACGATTTAACTGAGTTGACGATTTAGCTTTCTGAATCTTTTGTGTAAATCATTCTTTTCGATTTCATTAGAATATTGGTGAATCATATGATTATCTATATTGCATAAGTTTTATACTAATGCAATTATTCACGGCAATTAAGTTGCCTCATGTGTAAGTATATTTGTATACATATGTATGTATATTTCTTTACATACCGTTATGTTATTTTTTATTTGTTTTTAATGTTAAAAAATTTTGTTTTAGTAATAAGTATTTTTTTTTACTGAAGCTTAATAACGCAATGATAATAAGTGTATACATATATCAAGACAAGATGTTTCATATATTACCAATTTTTTTACAAAATAAAAGCATCTTAAAACAATCTTTTTATTGCTCATTCTCGTAAAAATGTAACTTATACCTATTTTATCAAAACAAAACTATTTGCAGATAAAAAATATAGCGACAAAAAATAGTTAAGGACATGCTTATTCAATAAAGAGTGACAACATAATTACCCCAATATCAGGAAATGTTTACAAACAATACGTAAATAATAATAAATGCGGTATTTAATTGTTTAATTGATTTAATTTTGACAAGGGTAATATTTTTTAATAAAAGATTACACAAAATAATACGAAGTATTATAATATAAGTAGAAGTTATGCGTAGATAAAGTAAATATCAGTATTCTTTCACTAAATTATAGAACTTGTTTCAATTTGGTTTAATACAAAATTGCTTGCTTTGAATTTGTATTTCATATTTAGCTTTCTTCTGTTATTAATGTATGTTCAGATGATGATAAACGTCTACTACATTACGGTATAATTATTATTTAATTTTATTTGAGCTATTGCAATGAAATTTATTCTACCTGTCTTTTACAACAGTCTTGACTTCGAGTCTGTAAAGGGCATGTTCTCTCACTACGCGAACATGGCGGGCTCCTGCTCCAAAGAGGTTACTCTCGAAGTCTTTGCCGATCATCTTGGGGTCCCGGTGTCCTCGGCAGTTATCAAACTCTTTAATCTTTATGACCGGGTGGGTATAATGCTGGCAACCTAGTTTTATTAGAAAGCACATTCAACCATATGACCCACCTATTATGGTCTCTCTGGATTTTATCTTATGAAATTAGTATTAAATCATGAATCTATAAAAATATGTGTTTGATATATCAAATATCACAAATTTTCTTGGAAGCTTTATATGTTCACCTCATGTGGTTTTGAACAAACTATGTATGATTATTTTATTTGATAATTTAGAATATATAAACATCGTTAAGAAACTCTATATATACTATATAACATCTAAAAAATAAAATATTCTATTTACCTATTTATACGTCATTGAGACCTATAACTATAGTGTAATAATTCCAAGAGAATTCACTTGGTAAAAAATGTGTAAATATGTTTGTTTAAATACTCAAAGTTCGCTATTTTATATTCCCATCAATGCGATGGTAATTTACGTTCTAAAACAGTATAAATGATCGATTTTCAAACAGGCAAATGTGTGCCTGAATTAGAGCTACAATAATATGTAATTTATAGGAGAGTATAGTTTAAATAATAATAAAGTTTTTGGATAGCAGCAAATAACTAGTTTTTCCTACTTTTAAGCCGTAGGAATACGACATAAAGTGCACGTACAATACAGGCTATGCATACCAAATAATGTAGGCAAAACTAGTTATTGGCCGCAACCCTAAAACTTTTTTATTATTTAAGCTGTACTCCAATAAATGACATATTATTGCAGCTGACATTCTAACGCACATGTCAATATTTTTGGTGCAGTTTCAAAATGGTGGATTTTCCACTTTAATCAAAAGAGTGAGCCTTCTTCAAAATCCTATATTCGTTGGTCATTATAGTGTGGACCAAACATTTGTGGTTTTATATGACGTTATTATTACTACTTTATTGCAGCAGATGTTAAATATAATTATTTTAACTGTTTTCGTTTTGATTTGAGTTACTTATTTAAATTTTATTAAAAAATTACTACATTTTTATACTTACTGTATGTAATTTTACATACATTGTACTAAACATTTTTCATGGGAATAATGGCAGGATTTAATCTCGAAGAATATTATTACAATATTATTTAGAATAATAATCTGGAGAATTTATGTTACCGTACATCAGAGAGGCAATTTTTTGGAACATTTTAAAAATTAAAATCGAAATCTACATGATCGAATTACCTTTTCTCTAGATCAGGTAGATGTATACATTCATATGCGCTAAGAGAACTCTCTTGGTATCATTACTCTATGCATATAATGCAGTATTTAATTGCTACAGTACCGTATTTCTTTGACCTGCTACCAACTCCATGGATATATATATGTATTAGTTACGTACATTATCTTACTTTTTATTACATATAGTATGTATACTAATAGCTACTATGTCTTTTGAGTAAACATTGGCGATCATTATTTTATTAGTAGCCCCATCTTCTAACTGTCATTTTCTAGCTGTAGTCCTGGATCTTTAATACTATTCTTTTACTGTAATTTTCATACTGCCTTTTAGAAATAGATGTAACGATGTCAAAAATATATTTATACAGTAACAGAGACTTATAACTTTCAATTCTAAACTATGTTATTTTTATTTAAGTAAGTTTAAAATACGTAATATTATACTAATTTAGTATGCATAAGAAATTTAGCAAACATGTTTCGGTATGTTTGCATAAGTTAAAAACATAAATCTTTAATGTAAAATGGAATTATTTTAACCATTACGAATTCGAATATATCTGTCGTATATTCTGGTCACAGTTCAATTTTTTTCTTAGTAATCACTAAATATAACTTGTGTGCTATATATTTATATCTTTAATATCTGTAGAAAACGACAATCTTGAAAGAGATAGCCGTTTTCACCGACAGAACACTCAAGTTTTTTCTTCATTATTGATGAAAACTTAATATATATTTATTTTACATCTATGGTTACAGGTCAGTCACTAGGCGTAAATACTAGGTACTCTAGGTTCTATAATATTTATGTGATATAATTTTATTTTTTAAATGCACATAATATATAGGTGTGTATGCAATTTACGTATAATATTTAATGCTAAGTATGATCAAATATTTTTGCCATATATTCAACTATGTAATAATTTGCTTCTAACAAATAATGCGTACATAATATTGATATAATATATGTATAATACTATTTCATAAAACATATTTATAAATGATGCAATATTGTTTGGCTTGATTTTGATACAAATTTTGAGTATCATTCAAGTTTAGAGCATTTATTTCCCCCTATTTGACTATTTTTCCAGTAGATATATTTTAGTGAATCTATTATTCTGAGTATAAGGCTAAATAATTTCATTATTTGAATTTTCTTTCAGAATGGCTCTGGAATTATTGATTTTCGTGAGTATGTTATCGGCATGACTTTGGTTGCGGCTCCAGCAAATACCGATGATACTGTCAAGTTTGCCTTCAATGTAAGCAATTATATTGTGTGTACTAACATGTATAAATATACTGATATCATAAGAGAATTTTTATCACGATATTAATATTGTCATAATATTATATAACATATATGAACGATTATGTATTTCAAATTTTTTATTACTATTGTAGCTGTTTGTAATCTTCAGATTGAATATAAAGGGTCATTTATAAAGGCTGTATACACTCTATAAACTATAATTAATACAATTTTGTGCAGCAACAAATTACTTTGTGAATTAAAATTTTCCCAGTAAATCACTATCAGGATTAAGTTTGATAATAAACTATAATAATTGTATGGTTACAGAGGATAGAATTGATTAAAACCATCAGGACAAAACAGCCCACCAGACAGAAAGAAAAGGGGATAAATAAGAAAATATAAAACAAAAGAAAGGGTAACTATATAACAGAAAAACCAACAAACAAATATACACAAAAGGCAAACTAGAAGAAGAAATTCTATAGCTAGAAAATCAAAAGTAAAACTTCCCAGAAAAGTGATAAAGTGAAGGAGTAATGAAGGCATTCCACCAAGTTATACTTGCACTTATAACACAGGCCTGGGAAATGAGAGGTGTTAAGTCATGCCTGTAGTGGTTATATGTTAACTGAAGTCGTTATCCAAGACACAAGACCAAAACGGACCAAAAGAAGATGTAAACTTTGAAGAGATACAGTAGAAAGATAATAAGGTGTGGGACTTAGGACCCTCAGCGATGTGTTTAATCGGTTTGATAGCGCGCTATGCCATCACACTTTCCTTATTCTATTACTATACTGATTGGAATAGTAACGAAGCATATAGACCTCTTGTGAGTTTATAAAAATATAAAAATATAATTTAGAAATAAGTGTATCATTACATTTATACCAATCGGTTTTGTATTTGGTATTTGTAACATAATGTCCACTTGAAATAGATGAGCCAGTGTGGCAAATAACACAAAAAAGAGAAAATGTTATATTAATTATTTATACAAAATTGGGTTGACATAAAATGGATTGTCCAGTTTTACAGATTCTACCATAACTAGTAACAGTTAATCTGTTAATAAGAATGTCTAGAATATTAGGGTGCTGGTGAATAACTGTCATGTTGGAGTGAGAAATATTAATATTACAGGATGGTAGAGTTTTGTTAAAGAAGTATCTGTTGGCCAAGAGATAGAATGTTGTATATTAAAAAAATTAATAGAGATGTTATAAAAATGTTCAAAACATTTGAAAGTGTAATGATAAGATTTTCAGACAGGATGTTTTGTACATTCTGACACATAAAAAATGTTGACCTAATAGATGGTATGATGTCAGTATCATTCTCTTGTAAGCCACAAAGAGAAATAAAAGCTTCAAGAAGATATTTTTGCTCATGGTTGTTAAAAAGAGGAACTATATTAGCTAAGTAGTTTCTAAGTTCTTTGAAAACTCCATTCTTTTGTCAAAATTAACTTCATTATATAAAGAATTGAAAAAATTGTAAACATTAGTATTGCTATCAAAAGTAACAAACTGCATAGTGGCCAAAATTATTTGTATTAAACTTCCTAGATAACAGGAGTTACCAAGATTGGTAAAACTTATTTGTGTAATAATTGGACAAAAAATGATAATAGGTGAAGGTTTTCTTTTCTTAGAATTATCATGATGGTAACTATCAACAAAGTTAACACCAGCATTAATAAAAGTCTGATAAAAATCAAATTATGTTTAACAACTAAAGTAGGATTCTTATTGCAGAATAAATTAAGTTTTTAACTAATAATTTATTGTCACGTTTAATTAATTTGTTGTAAAGAATAATACATCTGAAACCAAAATCACTGAAAAGAGCACAAATATTATTGAATCTGAACAATTGACTATAAAAACAATTATAGAAAATATTACAATGAATATTACAATCTGAGAAAGGAAAAGAAACAACTTCAAAATCATCTACATTTTGATAAAAATTTGCAATTGATTTGCTATTAACAATATTAACTTAAATACAAAGAAAAGCGTCTTGCTAACCGTTAGAACTACTTTTATCTAGTATTAATTCTTTAGGATAAGTATTTTTTAGAAATAGATAAGAAATTATCGATGTAAGGAGTAGCAATATCATCCATGTATCTAGAATTAAGAAATAGTTGACGAGCAAGCGAAGGATTGGAATTTCTAATTTAGAAATGAAACAAAATTCTTTCCAGGACAGAAAGAGGTCTGCAATGAAGGGCCAAATTTTACAAAAGCGTTGAAAAGAATAAACTCAACAGCAGTACAGAGATCTGATTTAGAAAAATAAAAATAATTATTATAAGTCTTAACAGAGCTCTAGAAGGCTTTTTTAGTGAAATTATTGTTGGCAATATAAATATGTTGAGATTCGTCAAATATTTTAATGGCTTATTTAGAATGATTTTTTTCAGTGGCAGGTTAGTTAAATGGCCTTTAACACATTCAAGAGCAAGACAAACATTAGAGGCTAATTGTATAGTGGTAGAATTGGAAGCACCACTTATAAATCTGGATTTAAAAAGATTTTAATGTAATTTAGCAGTCCAGTAAAGATTTTGTATATTGACATCATTTTTAAGTATAATATCAAAAGCGTCTTTGCAAAACTTAGTATGGTTACTTATGATGTCAGTTGTGGGAAGGTTACAAAGTTAATAAACATTGTTACCTTTAACCTCAGTATTTGAACAACAAAGTTCTTTTTTTCAAGTATTAATATAGATATTTGTACAAATGAAAACAAAGTTATTGGAAGCTTTATCAACTAGTACAATGAAAAAACGCTCATGGAAAGAATTTAAACATTTTTTAATTGTAGGGTTATGAAGAATAGGTTCACACTTGAAGTTTGTATAAATATTTTTATGTCAATTTATATTTTTTACAATTTTACAATTTTATAGAATTATACCGCTCATCAAAAGCATGAAAATTGTTTTTGTTTTTTTTTGCCCATTTTTGAATATCTTGAATATTATCAAGGAGGAGATTTTTTGTTTGAGACTAGTTAATATTTGGACATTCTTTGAATTTAGCTCCTTTCTTCAATAAATCTTGTAGATTAGGGTGTTCTATGATATTAATGTTGCTGGTCATAACATGCCCATGATGACTGTAAACAAAGGGTTTCCATTTGCTATTAGTATTACAGTCACAGCAATCAATATCATCAATGCCAAGCAGGATATCAGTCTATGTTGTTAAATAAATACACCAATATACTTTGTGGTGTCATTATTTGTAACAACTTTTATTTGGGAAATGCGAAGTTTATTCATATAGACAATTTTATAAGCATTTATACGCTTCATTGTGTAGAGGAATCAATATAATCATTAAGAATAATTAGTATTGTCTTTAACAGTGATAATTTTACTATGCTAGACATGCTAGAAGGTAAATAAATCACTGTTACCATTGCAGTAGGTACATATAACTGCAAGCAATTTGCTTATTGATCGCACCCCTAATGTTAAGAAAAGTAATCCTTTAATAAGTATGTGTCTTACG
This sequence comes from Invenusta paracnida, assembly GCA_036023295.1. Lineage (NCBI taxonomy): Eukaryota > Metazoa > Platyhelminthes > Proseriata > Coelogynoporidae > Invenusta > Invenusta paracnida. The sequence continues at coordinate 15,587 of JAYRBW010086360.1, forward strand.
TAAATGTTTGCCCATCTGGAATGACAAAATATTAATACACATATGACTGTTATGTTACATATGAATAAACATAAGACAATTTAAACTCCTTTAAAAATACAATTTTGTATATATAAGATACTTTTTTAATCTATTAATAATGTTTCACTGCATATTTTTTTAATTGGAAAAAGAGTAACGTCATACTTGAAACAATAAGACGTGCTTAAAGATTTAAAATTTATTATTTATTATTGTTTAAAGCATTTATAAATATTTTTATATAATTAGATACAGGGTTTCTCCCAGTCCTTAAATTCAAAATAACAAAACAAATCCTTAAAATAGAACAATAGTCTTAAATATAAAATATAGATCTTTAAATTTTTTTGTATAATTTTGATTTCTTATATGGTCGTTTTAGCAACATAACAATAAAAAAACGTTTAAAAAATTAAATGATACAAAAATATATTATATCTATGTATGTATATAAATATTTTTATTATTATTATGAATTATAAACTGTGAATTGTACATTTAGGTAATGTTTAGTGAGGGTGCATGTATACCTACATGTAAATGAAGATTTACGCCTTCTGCTTCATAAGTAAATTACAAATAAAATGATGAACTTGTTGAAGTTGAACATATTATGTTGAATGATAAACTATACTAGACTGATATTATTATGTACGTATGAAATGAATTATAACTTATAAATAATAAATAAATATGAAATATGAGTTTTGTTTAAATATGCTTGATTCCTTAGTTCGTTAATGCTTTTAAAGGGTCCTTAAAATTGAGTGAAGATCCTTAAAGGACTTCAAGCAAATCTGGGAGCAACCCGTAGGTATTTGGAAACGACATACTGTATTATGTTTATCATATTTTTTCCTGGTCTTAATATATGTACATATATGTATATGGAAATAAATTATCTTTTATCGCCATTCAAATATATCATAGTATGATATCCTCGTGACTTTACATCTGACCACATAGTAACGAATAGATTCCTATAGTTTAGACTGCATTGCTATTATTACTTTTATTCTTACAACATATTCTTACTGGTCTTATTACAATGTACAAGTACTGCCTTATGTATGGTCATTTACAAAATTTACAAACTATTTTTTTGTATACATTTTTATAAATTAGTCTTAAACTGAAGAATAAATTTGGTTTTTGAATTATTTTATTCATGACGTTTTTAGAAAATTATTTAGAAATTAGGTTACCTTAATGTCTTTCTATCTGTGTTCTCTCTATTTAATTTTAATATATTTAAAATTTAAACACTATTTTGCATGTTAATTTTTATTCTGCACAGTTATTCGATCCTGACAATAAGGGTTTTATTAACAAAGAAGATTTTCACAAGATCCTTTCAACTGCCTTTAAGATGGACCAAGCAGATTGCAATAAACTCTTTTGTCAAGTTGATACTGATAACAGTGGTGTAATCTCTTACGGTGAGACGCTAAGAAAATTTACTGTTGCTCTTTTTCTCTTTGCATGTTAGCATTGAATAAAAGTATTTTACAAATTGTTTTTAATATTTAGCAATAGCTTTATTTTTAACTTTCCTGATAAGTGTGTTATTTATTTTTAACGAAAAGTAGCACATAAACGCATTTAAGATATGTACCTATGCCTTATATCTATATTATTAAAAGATGAAAAATTAATATAAATGTTTCTTTGTATTTGGCAGAAATACATTATTACCTATACGTCTATTTATAAATTTAACATTATTGTATCTTGGTGCCTTCCATATTTGGAAGCTTGATGAAATGTGAAATCCTCTAGATTGTTTAGTTTTCTAGAATTGTTTCGAATTAAAATTTATTAATATACAAGTTTTATACCATTTAATCATTGCTACTATTTGAAATGATACATATTAAGAGTGTACACTTTATACTTACTGTGTATGACATTTATTAAATTAGATAATAAACAATATGTAAATACATAGTATAACATATATTATTAGATGATTTTTGTAAATGTTTTTCCTGTTTATTATTATTTGATAAATAATATTATAAGTCAGTTATATACCTCGTTTAGAAAAATGAAATAGATACAATATATTTAAGTTTTTGAGCTTATTGGTTTTTAAAAATGAACTAACTTCTCAATAAAATAGCACTTTCATTTATTAATAGTTAGGCAGAGTTGGCGAATTTAATTTAAAAATAAATTTCTGCAGTTTTAATGCTAGTGCTGAAATTTCATTGAATGTAGTGTTAAGATATAATGCAAAGATTTCGAATATAATATTTTAAATGTGAAGTAAAAAAATTTTTTTTATAAATTATTCATTTCTAAAAACTTATAAACTACACATTTTAATTGTCATTTCCGACAATATATATTTTTTCTCGATTCATATAATTTTTATACACAAACGCATTGGGCACATTGAAGATTTTTTAACGCTCTAGCTACCCAACGTGTGATAAAATTTCAATATTTGTGCGCACCTATATTTACGAGTATATTGAACGTATTCATGTACGTATATTGTGCATTTCATTCACAATGAGAATATGACAATCAGGATGTACAAAACGTTTAATGTTATATCAACATATATTTAGATAAAAACAATTATTTCTAAGAAATGTCTATTTTCAGAGGCTTTTGACAAATTTGCTAAACAGCACCCAGAGTACGCTCGCTTATTCACGATCTATCAAGAGTACGAAACTGACGTGGCAAAATCCAAGCAAGACTCAGATGATCTCTTTGCACATCACGAAAAGACAGAGTGAGTTTTCTACATTCTCTCCCACATCTCCTGCAATCACATACATAATATGATATATTGTCAAAATAGATATCTACATGATGTACCAAATATAAGTATTTGTAAGGAGCAACTCACTGACGTAATTTCGTGCTTCATTACTTTGCTTCCTTCAAGTATGCCTTCGCTATACATAACGCAATGAATTCTTTTCAATTATTGTAGCTTGAATTGTAATGGCAATGGCTTATTTTCTCTTTTTTCAATACCTCTCCTTTGTATTTGTATTAATAGACTTTTTATGTCAAGATGTAACATTAACGCTTTATTACATTTGTGATGGTTTTTTGATTATATATAGTCTTTGTTTTTATTGCCTCTATGTATTTATATATGTCTAAGAATATGTTAAGTGTTTTGAGTTATTTGTGTTTCGTTTTTACCAATTATTTATTTTTGCCTTTTTATTTAATGTTCAAAATATACACACGAGCATGGAATTTATTAACATTAACATGACATTAACAGTGAAATATATACACTATGTTGTATTAATTAATTTTGAATCTTAAGCGTTTGAAACTATTTATCAATTTCAGGTGTCATGAGGTGAGAATGTCATTTAGGTGGTCTGTTCACAGGGGATTATATGAACATCTTGAATGCTAGAACCTTATATATTTTTGAATCGTAGTATAAAGTATTGACTCTTATGTATATTAAATTGTACTTATTATTCCAATGTAGCTATATTAAACCTTAGAGGCACTTTTAGAGGCACAACTTTTACTAGAAAGTCACTATACAGTATGTAAGTTATTATTCGTATAAAAATAAATATTTTATTACTTTATTCATTGTCATATTATTTAAATATAGCAATTATGTATTATATTATATTTTTTATTTTGTGAATTCATATTGACAAAGTATTTTACTTTATATTTAATTGTATCGGATTATCTATACATATACATAATATTGATATAATATGCATTATGTATGTATTGTTATGCATATATACTGAATAAGAAATAATTCGGTGTTAAAAATTGTAATTTTATTTATTAATTGTAGTGTGCTATTAACATATTATTTAATGACGTAAACTTCGAGTGTAAATAATTGTTGGTCAGTTTCAATTCCACTTCTTAAAATAGTTTTGTTCCAATATCAATTAAAAAGAAATAAAATTATTACAAATAGATGAAATGGCTATTTTGTGCAAATAACAATTTTGCAAACATATTGTATTAGCACATTATTTTTTCGTTCAATTCAAAATTTACGTATTTAAATGAAATTTTAGACTATTATAGGCTCTAATACATACCGCAAAATTTAATATTTTATTATTAGGCAAAAGTGTGTTAGCTCTTATCATAAAAGAACTGAAATAAAATGAATTGTGTTAGCTCTTAAACAATATATTTCACTTCAGCTAACTACATTTGTTTTCTATTGGTATATTTGTCATGGACAATATATAAAGTATAATAATACTTCATAGTTATTTTTAAAGTATATAATTCCTTATTAAAGTTCTATAATAGCCATGAGCATAAAATGTGGTCTACTGATTAACAATCAGTGGCGCTACACCAAAAAGTTATTATTTTAAAATATTAAATAGTTTTTAAATGATAGCTGTTTAAAAATACCCATCCTGGTGATATTTTAATATACCTACTGTACGTAGCAGGTTGTTCGCATATGAACTAACTGCCGTAGGTTTCGCGCTTAATGTTTAAATAGTAATTGTAAGCCATGTAAATGTAATGTTTTATAATTATTTTACTATTCTATTGTACGACATGTATAAGTAAACTACTCCATGTCCAGATTATTACGAATCATCTATCCTTACTTTTAGTTCAAATTTTACTTACTTTTGAGAACAAATTTTCAAACCATTCTTTGATGCAAAATAATATTGGTTTCTATTACACTACTTATAAGTAATATTTTAATATATAATTGAATGATGGTAATATAAAGATAATTACATTGAATCATAGAGATCAGGCTATTGTTTGGGTTAGCCTTATCTGGAGACAACATATTGATTATTTAATGGCAACAGTTTGGTCGGTAATACGGGGCAAAATACGTAGATTGACTATCTTTATAATGCAAAAATCTCATAATTCAAAAGTTCACTAATAACATTTTAATCAATTATCCTTGAATAAAAAATATATATTCAGAAAGGTGAAATCGACATATTTACATATTAAAAAATCATCAGATTATTTATTTAAAAATAAATAAATGTAGGTTTTATATTGTACGATATGAACCTAATTTATATAAGAAATTTATGCAAGAAAATAAATATAATAACCACAATTTAATTGGATGAAAAATTTTGTGTTTCTGTTCAATGAATTTATCTGTCAGTTTAATGTTACATAAATCAATAAAATCCTAGACAAAGAAATGTTGCCTTTTTCGCTAGTACCTATAATAGATGTCCTCTCTAGATAACCTAGCCCTAATAGTCCGCTTTCTATGCATTGAACAAATATAATTAACTCACTGTACACCTAGAGCTCTACATTCAAGTATATTTCAATTTATGTATATATTCTTTAAACGAGTAGTCAATGAGTCGGATAATAAATGTGATGCACCAATTCTTCTTCGATACCAAAGAATTTCTCGAAAGATTGAACAAAGTATCATTCATTACCTTATCATTGACAATATATACCTATAGTATAACAATACTTCATAATTGTTTTTATAGTATTAATAACTATATAAAAGTATCAATTTCTTTATTAGCTCATAATTAAGATTTTATATTTATAAAACAAAAATGTGATCACAGTACTATCTAGTTATTTTCGTCACTCTACCATATAACATATTATAGACAACAATATTTTAATGTAATTGATTTTGTCCTATCTGATATTGTTAATCGCTCTGAGCACAATAATTTTAATATAATTCGCGATATAGAATTTTTCTAATATCGTAATACCATGAGAAAATTCTATATAATATCAAAGTTATATCGATATTATAAAATAGAAGTCTATCAAAAGGCAAAGTTAATTTTATATATACTTATATATATATTCTGAATACATTTATTTCGTAAAACTGAAAAATTAAATTCATTTGCAGCCATCAATTTTCAAAGATATGCATATACCTATTCAATCTATTTCTGTTGCGCTAAAAGTAGGCTGAATTATAAAACGATTACTGTCAGGAATACACAAGCTTTTTATAATAATAGGTACATAAATACCATTCCAATGACGTCCGCTATTTCCAAAAGGACGAGATCCCAATTGAAGTTTTACGAGTTCCAGTGGTCGCAGAAGCAGCGAAAAAATCATGAACGATGTGCTGCTGAGGTACATCCCCACCCTACCAGAATGGCAATGCTCCAACATAGTAGCCATACCAAAGAAACCTAACACCTCCGGATTATCAGAGCATCGAGAGATTTGCTTAATGTCAGTTACTGCAAAAATCTTCAATAAGCTGCTTCTCAAGTGGATTCAGCCGCTGCTGGACCCTTTTCTTAGTAAGGAACAAAATGGGTTCCACCCACAACGAGGCACTGTCACTAACATCCTGGCCCTAAGGCGGGCAATCGAGGAATCAACTGTTCACCAATCTGACCTTTTCGTGATCTTTCTAGATTTCCGGAAAGCTTTCGACTCGGTGGCAAAATTTTGCATCAATAAGATTTTGGATGTACCTATATACTGTTCCAATGACGCTATTGGTGGACTTTACAACAACACCACTGCCAGAGTGTTCACCTGGGATGGTCCTACAGAGGAGTTTAATACATCATCAGGGGTATTACAAGGCGACACGTTAGCACCCTTCTTATTTGTGCTAATTCTAGATTGGTTAATTCAAAATGCAATCCCTGACAACTCTAATGGTTACATTATCAGAAGGCGTAGCTGAAGCAGTCGGTCTCCTGAACAAAGATTGTCTATCCTAGCATACGCAGATGACCTGG